>WNGS01000411.1:16575112-16648943 GCA_020271785.1 Procambarus virginalis
TGTTTGGACAGTGGATGCTTAGTCACGTAATTGTTTAGGTTTTTCAGCTAAAAGGTTGAACACTATCTGATAACCATTGCGAGTGTAACGCTTAGGAGCTTAGATGATGATCGATGCTAAGTTGCCATTTTCGAACCCTTGAAGGTTATGCCGTTGGAGCGTTACTGGCCTTTATAAAATGCTGAAATGCCTTAGTCACGTAATCCTAGTGGCACATGAATTAAGAAGATGAGCAGCAGATGTTTTGGTAATGAAAACTGGGTAATACGTTGAAGGGTCTGAAGTCATGTCCGACACTTGCTTGGTTCTCAGTCTAAAGTTAAACCATAATTCACTAGGAATAAGAAAAAAGCAGACATGATCACCACATAGAAAGTACTCCGGGAAGTGTAAATGACACTTAACATTGATGGTACAAGAACAAGGGGGATACATTTGGAAATGAAATACCCAAATAAGCTACATATATTATTAATAATTTGTCCAATGTCAAGATATTGATCAAATGAAATAACTTTAGAAGTGAATTGGTGGAGGCAATCTCTCTCAACTTTATTGCTTAAATAGTAGATTGAGCAACCTAACAGGCTCTTGAATCTATACTGTCGATTGAAGGTAAAGAGGCGGGACCAAGAAGCTATAGCTCATCCCGCGCAAATACACATTATTGATCAGTTGCAGGGAGGGTTAGCACAATTACAGGTTAATAACTGGTGTATTGGCGTGACTCACAGGCCACCAGCATGGCGTGTGGACTGGCGGTGTTGTCCCGTAGCTGTGGCGGTGCAAGTTTAGCTTCACTTCCTACCAGTGTGTTTTGATGGGGGGGGGGATTGTTTTTGTTTTGCGTGTGTGGTTTAATGAGAGTAGGGTTTTGTTGGTGTAGCAAATTGTCTTTATAATTTGGTGCCGTCACATATGTAAGAAAAGTTAATCCACACACGTACCATTAGCTTAGTCAGGCCTGGAATGGAGCGTTATACAACAAGACATTATAATTATAAGGTGTGAAGGATAAATGAAATTGTTTATGTAATCTCCGTTGAGGTCTGATAAAGACCTTTTGAGCCCTCTGTAATACTTTTTGCGCTATCTCTCACAGGATGAGTACGGGGTACACTATAAACTAGCCGTCTTTGGCGGCAACAATAAAAATCGAACAGGGAGGCGGAACCTACCTGACAGACGGCAGGAGTTTTGTTAGTGCAGAAGGTGTGCCGGGTGTAATATGACGTGATCAATATCTAACATGAAATTATAGCCTTTGCTTTTTTTTTTTTTTACAAAAGTGTTCTAACATCAAATGATTCACGGGTAGCCTGGCTCAAATTCACATGAAAGACACTGATGGTGTAACAGGAATGAGTTCAACTGGATTTATATTGCAGGTTAACAATCCATCTTTATGACAATTCTTTATTAGTGTTATATATTCAGCTGGGTGCAGCCTACGTACCCTGCTGACTTAATTTCTTTGTTATATCACATAGACCTGCTACACCATTATACACACCACTCTTTAAGTTGTATTTTCTTACAATAAAGTTAATATTCAAGTTGTAGTGGTCAATGGTGAACGAATGCCAGGAGAAAAAGTGCTTGCTGGATATGATTAGTTTGTCAATTATTTCATAAGCTGTAGGAAGTTGACATCACGTCAACAGCAGATAGCAATTAGCTGGTTGTTGTTATCGGAAAATCATAGTATCTTTTAAGATGAACTGGGAAGTTAAAGAAATATTGATACGAAATCCGAGGTGTAATTTAGTCAGCGCGCGGTCTTCGCAAGCTAGTAGAGCTATCCTCGAAGTCTGGCCAGTGGGTCAGTTTGGGCACCGTTTTTGCACAATACTTGCTGGAAAAATATATGGTGAATTAAGGTTGCTTCTTGAACTTCTGTCCTCGGTTCATTCCACTTGCTCACCACCCGCTCCTCAGTAGTTTCTTACGTTGTTTTCATTGTTCTTCCTCGTCTGGAAAAAGATTGTTCATATTCACCTGGGTTATTCCCGTCACAATATTTGGTATGTTGTGGTCATATCTTCTCAGGTAATTTTTCTGCTGTTGGATTTTCAGGTGTGTTCTTTAACCTGCCTCCATTCACTCGTATGACTCCAGTAATTATAAACTTAGATGTGATTATCTTACCGGATGGTGTTCTGGGTAAACATGTAGGGTAAGGTTTTAAAATGAACTGACAAATATTATATTAAATATAAAAAGTCTACAAGTGTGTGATGGTAGAGAAGCAAAGTGTGATAAAGTGGCAAGGTGATGGCGATGGTTGGAATTAGGTTGAATAGCGTCTTTTGAAGATCTAATTGACAAGAGGGTGAAGTAACATGAAGAAACGCTGGTCCCCAGTACCGGGCTCAAATTATCCCCATGCCAGGATGCTCTCCGCGGGTAGCCAACTGCACCAGTTTTAACGCTGCGAGCTTCGTCCGTAAGCTTCGTGCAGATTGATTGTAATATTGTCTCTGACGTGGGTGTTGGGTGGGTGGGGGGGAGTTGAGGGGGAGATTTGATTTGATTATTAATTTGTATCACTTATCAAGCCTCTTTCATTATCAATGACGTTGATGACTCACGGAGAGTTGTTAGTGTTGCCATCATAACTAAGATGGAGTGAGTGCGGGATGTGGTGGTGGTTGGCTAAGTTTAGGGTGTTGTCTGGGGTGGTAAGACTGGGCTTGGCAGCTGCACTACTTCAGGCTCGGCCGTGCAGGTTCACCCACTCGCGCCTCGCATTTGCCTCACGTTTTAGTTTAGTCATTTATTATGCACCCCATACCCATCTCGTAATACCCATAACCATAATAGGTTCAGGAACTGAACACCATAGTACATTTAGACAAATAACAGACTTGTGAAACTAGTTAAAAAAAAATTAATATCCACATGCATGTGTCTCAAGTGTGCATCCACACGCACATAAATATATATAGGACATGCCTTTATAGACACATTTACGTGAAGTTACAATGTTTGTATTGTATAAGTGTACATAACCGGCATGTTGAGTGATGTACATGTACCCAATGCAACTCGTCCTCCTAATAGAATGTCGCATTTTGACGTTTACTCTACCTAAGGCCAAAAATCGTCGTACTAGATAATGGTAGCGGCTCGCGAAATTAAACACTCCCGTTTTCTGTTTTGGGGTCCTCTGGTAGGTTAGGATAAGGGCATTTTAGTACGACAGTTTCTTGACGTTGGGAAACCTTAGAAGGACGGGCGGTCAATTAACAGAAGCGTAAGTTCGTTCACACTGGAGCAACAAGCACCAAAGTATAAATTCAAAATGTGGGTACAAGCACAGGCTGGCGAAGGTCGCCCACAACACCAGGTTGGGCTAGATAAGACCACTTTGTATTCTTGCTTTTTTCCCCTCTTGGGTCCACGCATGCATTTGAACTCTAGCGATGCAAATTTAAGTAATGCAATAATAAAATCCTTGCATGTGTTTGCTTTTTTTTTGAGCCAATGAGAATCTGTGTCAGAGGGAGAGTTAGATTGGCGTTGTTTCGTTCGCTTCTGTCCGCTGAAAATATACATATTCAAGCTCGTCAGATGGCGAGTCCGGGCTGGTACTAGTCACATTCTGCGCCAGTAAGCTCTCGAAACAGGACAGAAGATCCGTTGGTGACGTCACCGTGGCGTTTGAATTTAATTTTGAGATATTTAAAGTAGTGACGTCAGGAGTAAACAGTTGGTGTGATCGGTAAGTGTTTTGACCTATAGATTACTCTGGTGTGAGGGGGGGGGAGGGGTTGCTATGGTAGGGCTTATTGGTGGAAATGGGAAGGACGCGTTATCAATTACAAAAACCTAATGTTAGTCAGAATTAGGAGGTGGAGAATAGAAAGGTGAGCATTATCGCTTTGAGATGAGCAGAACGTGGTGGAGTAGATTAATATAAGTGGTCTAGGGTTCACAAGACAGCTGTGGCACTGTCAGGCGGAGATTAAGGAACAAGGAAGAAAGGGTGTGTAATCACATGAGGGGGCGGCGTGTGGCAAGGTGGCGGGGATGGGATGTTACCAGGGTGCTGGTGCTGCAGCACGAGTTCCGGGCTGATAGTGAGGATGGAACACACTCGCATGGTATGTCAAGTCGCAGGTGAATGCAACTGTCCTTCAGAACGACTTTAGCCCAACTGGGACGACAATTCTATTTCGCTATCAATCTCACTGCAATGCAGTTGGATGTGATTTAACATTTTCCGAACATAGTGAAGTTTATTAATAAACAAGATGGAGTAAAAACAACTTGCCAACTTTAAAGAACTGGGTAGTCGTTGGCCCCCTAGTTTGTGAAATATAGGTTAATGGATAATCGATCACCCACGTCCTGGACCGAGGGTTGGCTGGTGGTTTGCTCCTGCTGGACGCAGCAAGGCGCGGGTGGGGATGGAGGCTTGGGGGACGAGAGAAGGTTAGTTAAGCTAAGATTTCGTATATACGAATATATATATATATATATATATATATATATATCTATATATAATAATATATATATATATATATATAAATATATATAATATATATATATATATATATATATATATATATATATATATCTATATATATATATATATATATAATATGCATGCGGTTTGTAAATTACCGGAGAAATTTCAGATGTGAGAACACAAGTCTAACAAATAAATAAAAGGGCATCATGAATGATACATTAGGGTTGTAACGAGTATCGGTGAAGTATTGATATGTAATATTTGCTAAATGCTGTGGATATAAGGGAATGCAGTGCACGAAAAACTTAATATGCATGGGAACCTGGTGCCGTACCAGATGAATTGAAGATGTGGTCACCATTTATAAAAATATAGATTAACAGACAAAGTCAGGCGAGTTCCGTAGTGGAAGAGACTGTATGGCTTAAGATTTTGCACTGAGACCGCTAGTAGCTTAGACATGTGAGAAAGTGTACCTACTTAATTCACAATTAATTGTGGAATCTTGGCTTGAACATGCTTGAATGAAAAGTGGCGAGGAGAGGGAGAGTGGAATCTTACTCGAAAGAGTCGGTATTTGTTTTATTTAATGTGAAACTTTATTTTTTGTGATGAGCTGAGGGCAAGTGCCAGGAGGGTTATGGAAAACGGCGAGATAGGCCGTTAGCCTTCACTAATATGTTCCATTCTTGGGCTCTCCCATTTAGTGGTGCAACGTGCTTCCGATATTTTGCTGCCAGAGGGAGTTTTGTCAGTTGACAGGTGTTTTGAGTAAAAGTTGCCTTATACTTAATAGCTCTTATTGAGTTATTAGTTTTGAGGGGGCAGTGTTGTGATAGGGTTCATAAGTGTTTGGAACTCAACCTTTCCGTGACGAGAGGATTCCATACTCAAGAGGACACGGAGAGCATTTAGTGTTGATTATGAAGCCTCTGCTCTACTTAGAAGATATTAATCGGCATCAACTGTACCTTCTCCAACTTTAGTCTGCCTTTACAAAAAAAAATGACCAGCATAATCATTAAGAGAACTCACAGTATGCCACGTGGCTACCTTTTGGAATGTGAAATGTAAAATGATTAATAATGTGTACTGTATTGGTTTGTGAGCACCTTGAGGGACCTTGTATTGACGAGGGTAGAAAGAGCCAACGCTACTCTATCCTTTAGAGATGTACTTCCTCTTCTCAATGAATTTGCTTGCACTTGATCAGCTGTTGGGTTAAAACGTCTTATTGTCTTTAGTATGACTCGTTCTGTTGGGAAGTGGAGCATAGGTTGTAAACCTAACGCAGTGGTTACAGGAATATTTTATAGGTCATTCCGTGCCTGTTACTCTGAGCAACAATTTTCTCCGTAGTTTGGAAGCTATTGGGAATTACCTTTAAAATAAATTAATGTATTTACCAGATCAAATTAATATTTTGAAATTAAACATTGTTTATGTGAACGCAGAAGATTGGTTTGTTTACCTTATGAAACTAAAATTGGGGGTGAAAATGTAACCTGGAAACATTTAAGACCATTATTCGTTGACAGGACTGGAAAAAACTGTCTTAGTCTGAGTGTTCTGGGTGTATCGAGGACAATATCGTAGTCTACTGTACAGTGGAAGAAATTGACGCTTTCAGAGACGAAGTGAAGAAGGCTCCAGGAAACTTAATGAAATTTGTTTCTCTGTATACTGTATAGAAAGAGTGCACGCTGTACATAAAGACCCTAGTGTATGTAGAAAAGACTTGTGCATATATAAGAAACTTAAGTATGCATTTGTAGATAAGAGTAATTGTGTATAAAAGAACGTATATAAATTATACATACATAATAAAGTAGCTTAAGTGATGTGTGGTAAAGCAGCTGTGTAGCATGCCTTAGGAGATGGCCCGCAAGAAGAGAGCTTCATCACTTCTCAACGAAATCGAGTAAGTATTGTACTCATGACTTATTTTAACAATTCTCATGTTACAAGCAGCCTAAGTGACTAGTTTTCGTAAGGTTTAATATTTGTTTTGTGTCGCAATAACGCATGCAGCCTAACGTACATTTTTTTTTTTGACAATCACAGTTGAGTGGACCAGGCAGGTAAATTTTACTGGTCAGAGAGGCGGCGTGAAAGGAGGTCGTGTAGCAGAATCGATGAGTGAGGGTGGGGGAGGCATCACTATTTTTGTTTCTGGAACTTTAATTTTCTCTAAACTAAATATACACGGATCCTCATACCCTCTCTCCTCTCTATCCGTCTTTATTCTCGCTACTCCTCTGTATCCCTCCTTTATTCTCGCTGCTCCTCTGTATCCCTCCTTTATTCTCGCTGCTCCTTTATTATCTCTGCTCCTATTGTTCCCCCAATATTCTCTGCTCACCTCCGAGAGGTGTGACCTATCCATCCACACACATGCATATCCTAATTCCACGATAAGGTCGTTAGAGTAACATTCTTCTTTACCATCTTCATAGTTGTTCGTGATGCATGAAACGTCAGAACCAAGTTAATATGATAGGATTTCGAACCATACCAGAACCCTGAAAGTGCGCGTCGTACTTTCTAAATTGTTTATTTTATCGTAAATACTTGTCAGTTTAGTTCTGATGAGCTTTTTCGATGGTTCCATTGCTGATGATAATCAGTTCACACACGCACGCGCACCTTGAACTGTTCAGTCTCAAAATGACTAACAAGAAATGTCACATTCTAAAATGCTAAAACTATATGGTAAAGTTCACTGGCCGCCATTGTTGGCTGCTGGTTCTGTCACAGTCTGAGGTTGTCCGCCGGGCTGAGTTTATTAAATACATAGTCAAATTACACAAATTTTTTGTGATGAGGTGAGGGGCTGTAGACTATAAAGATTTATTTAATAATGCAGGACGGGTTAGCAAAGATTTTATTACATTCATTGAGGATCCGAGAAAATATTTTGTCTGGTCCTAAGGACTTACGATATAATTTTGCTATTTGTTAAATAACTTCCTCCCAGGTAATCACTAATCTAGTAAGCTTGCCCTGTTTTCCACTTCATAGATCTTTTTCAGCTGCACGCAAACTATAAAGTTAATTTACAGTAAAGTCGGAGACAAAAAAAAAATACCTCATTATAACACCCACATTTCTTAGTCTTTGTCATTACCAGCCTGATCCCTTTACACTCTGTACTTGTACTTCTCGGCTCCCGTTACTGACTATGGGCTCACCATAGCCCGTGTTACTTAGAACATTTTGTTCCAGGTAGCGAATCTTAATCATCATCCCGTTACTGTGTCCTGTAATATAATTACTTCCTCTGTAGTCACCATGTCTCTGTTTATATCCATAGATATTCCAGCCAAGGGATACCTCTCATGACCGGCCACTACAGACATTTTTTTTTTAGCCCGTCCTCCTAAGGTTAAACAAAAAATGAATTTAAAGTGTCCTCTCCTAACCTAACAGACTTGGCCAAAGGACCCAAAACAGAAAACGGGACAGTAAGTCACTTTCGCGAGCCGCTTCCATTTTCTAGTACTGTACGTTAATTTTTGGCCTTGGAAAGCGACGTTCTTTGTAAGAGGACAGGTTGTTTTGTTACCAGTGCTGGACCTTCATTTGTTACAGAATATATGTTGAGCATGTTTACTAGAAGTTTGTAAGTTAAGACTTGCAATCTTGTTGATACTAAAGGTATTAATTTAACTTCGTTTTTGTGTAAGCAATTTTATTTTTATATTTTTTTAACAATGTACCCGGCCACGCGTTGCTGTGGCTCAGCAACAGCAACCTTCCCCCCGTCTCCCAGTTATCACTCCTGTCCCCTCGTCCTCCCAACCATTCCTCAATCCCTCGTCCCCTTTTCTTCCCCATCATCCCCCACTCCAGCATCCTCTCGTCCTCCTAACCATTCCCCACTCCACCGTCGTTTTTACTATGGGCTCACCTTAGCCCGTGCTACTCGGAACCTCGTTCCAGGTAGCGAATCTTTAACAACAACAACAACAACATCATCATCCACCGTCCCCTCGTCTTCACCACTATCTCCCACTCCCCCCGTCCTCTTGTCCTCCCTACCAGTCCCCGCGTCCCCTCGTCCTCCACCATTACCCCCTCGTCCTCCACCATTACCCCCTCGTCCTCCACCATTACCCCCTCGTCCTCCCAACCATCCCCCACTCCCGTCCTCTCGTGTTTCCCACCATTCCCCACTCCCTCATCTGATCATCAAATGAGATTTTCCTATCACTGAAATATAAGAAAGTTCAAAAAACGAAATGGAAAAAACAATGAAAAAAGCTTAAACTATACTCGCGAAATAAACGGTATGGTAAACAACATAGCTCAATTCCAATGCATTGTCACACAAAATAATTAAATCATAATTAAAATCAATCAATCTATGAAAAATTAATTTATCAATGAAATCTGAAACATTGAAATGGAATCTGAAACATTGAAATGGAATCGTAACATAATTAGTGTAGCGTGTGTTGGTCTTATGTGCAACAGATGGTGCTGCATTTCAAAAACGCATGTTTTTACCCGTCACAGGGGTGGCATCTATATAGTAGGTATATAAAAACGCGCATATTCGAATGGAACGTTGTCAAAATTTCAAAACAATCAGTGAAGAACTTTCGGAAATTACAGCATGTGTTGCTCTTACGTCCAACCGATGGCGCTGTTTAAAAAAAAAAAATGTTTTTTTCCTGTCACAGGTGAGGCATGTATATAGTAGGTATATAAAAAAAACACGCTTATTCGAATGCAACATTGTGTCAAAATTTCAAAGAAATCGGTAAAGCGGTTTCGAAGATTTCCCTCACATGAAATATACATAAAAACAGTTTACATTTTTTGTTTTTTTTTTTTTACCGTCACAGACATCTATATAGTATGTATATAAAAACCCTCTCGGATGCGAATGAAACGTTCTGCGAAAAATTCAAAGCAATAGGTGAAGAACTTTCGGAGATTATCGATTATGAACAAACGAACATTTCCATTTTTATTTATATAGATAATTGTGGTGATGCCAACCCCGGGAGGAAGAGGTTGCGTTTTTTTTTATTCTTGTTTGGTAGAGGTGATGTTATACATGTAATATATTCTCGCTGCTTATTCAAAATGCTAATATTGACGTTGCAACTATCAATTTGTACGTACTATAGTTATAAATGGTCACAGCTGTTTTTGGTGTTCTCTGTATAAATGCAGAGTAAGATTAGATTTGTGGGGCTTAAATACACACGGAGGCGACTCCCCAATGTAGGCTCCAGTTTTGCTAAATATGTGTACTTTTGCACCACATAGGTATGCCCTCTTATTTATTTTAATAAAAAATGCCTAATACAATCAGATAAATTTCGTTGGGACAGCAAGTAGCAAAAAGGAAGGTTGTGGTAAGCAGAAGTGCGTGGTGATGGTTTATCATTATTCTATTCAGCTTCATCTGATTTTCTCCTCTAGCGTACACTTATGCTGAAGTTATGCTTAGAGGAGTTATAGCTGTGACGTTTTCTTACTTTGAAAATGATAAGGGAATATTCGGTGTGTGGTTTAACAATGCTACCAAAGAAAACGGGCCGAAACGCGTGCATTGATTTTTTTATGATGCGTTCCGCATGTGATGACTAAGAGCGGTTTGTATCACCTGTACTCGCCTAGCTGTGCTTGCGGGGGTTGAGCTTTGGCTCTTGGGTCCCGCCTCTCAACCGTCAATCTACTGGTGTACAGATTCATGAGCTTCCTGAGCTTTATCATACCGACATTTGAAACTGTGTATGGAGTTAGCCTCCTCCACATCACTTCCTAGTGCATTCCATTTACTAACCATTCTGACACTGAAAAAGTTTCTTCTCATTGTAAGGGCGTCTTCACGGGTCTCACACTAAGGGAGAATTTCGTGGTGCAGAAAACTATTGAGTAAAGAGAGCATTTTGGTTTGAAGAGTAATGTTATAGGTGACTTAATGAACTAAGGGCAGTGACGCCAGTTAAGTTTCATCTATTTCATTCGTATTAAATTTATTGTAGCATAAAACATGATCTACTTTGAATATTAGATGTTAAAACCTTGTGGTGGAAAACTGCGATTAAAGCAGCTCTTTCTTGTAGAGTAGAAGAGTTCTATTCAGCTGAATTAAGGGGTTATTAACTAGTCTTAATTTTGTAATTTTTTAAATTATAATAGGCTAACTGGTGTTCTTATTAAATATTTTTATTATATTGTAAAATGTGAGTTATGAAGTACTGAATAGCTCTTATATTTGGCTCAGTTTGAGGAATAATAATAATAATGCCTATGTAGTGGGTATAGAGGCTAATAACTGGTATCACTAGTTGGGTACAAGGTGGGAAGAGTCTCGTACCTGCTGGCAGCCTGCGTAGCAGGTCCCCGTGCAACTTCTCTCACCAGTGTTGCTACACCTAGCCTGCCACAAGTGTACTGGACACCTCGGGGTACAGTGCTTTCATAAATTACTGAGCAGAGATGTGTTGAGCTGTGTTACGTGTGGTGGAGGACGGTGGCGAGTGGACTAGCAAGGACAATGGTGGCAGGCTAGTCTATACCTTCTGCTGCTGGAGGGTCGTGGAGCTAGATAGTATTTCCTGGTGATACTCGTCCTCTCTTGCTCGACACGCCTCGCCCCCTCACCGTCCCCACAAGGGATGTGGGATGTCTTACTCCCACACACCAGTACAGGTCAGGTTGTGTGTGGGAGAGCGCCACACACTCGTAAGTGACGAGGGCTTACATCCGTTTTCCAATTACAATTTATAGTGTAAAGTAGAATATCAAGTTGCCCGTAAATGCATATGGTAGCCTATTTGGCTGATAATGAATGACATTAGAGCTACACACTCTTAGAGCGACACAATGTAAGCTCTCCTAGTAAACTGGTCTGACAGATGATTAATGCTGAAAATTAAGAGCTGCACATTTCAAATATTAACGAAAAAATTAAACATGCACTAAAGTGCTCAAAACGTAAATGAAGTGAGAGCTTGGATGTGATAGTGGGTAATGACTTAGTCAGGCAAGCAATGAACAGAGGATGCAAGTAGAATTCTGTGTTTTATTGTCAGTTCTTGAGACTTTGATAAAAATAAGGTCGTGCTAACTGTACAATTAATTGACGCGTCGTATTCTTGAGTATTGCCTGAAACTTTGGTCACCGTAGGTAAGAAGAGATGGTGACAAACTGGAAAGAGTTTAGCGCCGAGCAACGGAATAGCAAAACTGAAATTAATTGTACGAAACCCGCCTAAAATAATTATATTTACAGTCTCGAAAGGGGAGGAATGTGAGATTTTAATAATTTATTAAAACCATGAAATTACATGTCAAAATTCTGACAACTAGTTTAATCTCGAAGTCACTGTGCACAATAATGGTTTAAAATTACCAGAAAGATTTCACTGAGGGACTTTCTTTCTCTTGAATTAAGTAGTAAACATATAGAACGGCTTACCAGGAGATACAATAGTGTGATCTTAAAAGTGGAAACCACATTAGCTGGAAATATATTTTTAATATTCTGTATGAAGCAATGCACTGTTAAGTTTATAGTAATGTTTGAGGGGGATTGCAATGCTCCTATATCTAGTGCCGCTGCTAATTAACAGCAAGAACAAATGTTGCTCAGGAATAGTGACTTGTTGCTTGTGTGATGTGTACAAGGTCATCACCCAGCACGCGCGCCCTTCGCGCACACAGTGGTGCAGTGCGTGAGTGTGGGTCACCCAAGGTGCCAGGTAGGTGCACGAGTGTGAGGTGTTGCCACCAGACGCCTGCCACTTCCACCCCGTCTGTGCTTGTACCACACTTCTACTTCAGCCTGTGATCTAGGAAGAAAATGGTGGTTTATAACTTTGATGTAATTGTTCATAGCTTTCCCATAATTAATTTTCAACCAAAATAAAATTTAGATATTAAACCATCAAGCCAAGATGCCGTGAGACGTGTAGTGATGTGTGGTCACGTTTGTGTTGACTGTGCTGACAGTGAATGGTGAGGTCTGGCGGGAGAAGGATGTGTGGGGAGGGCAGGTTGGTGCTGTGGGAGGCAGGGAGGCGTAGAGTAGTTTTGTCATGCTCCGCCACACTGCAGCATCGCGGTGTGATATTAAACAGTCAGGTCAGGTGGTGGTAGTCCTGTCGTCCTTGTGGCTAGACAACTCTCGCCCCTCTTGGGTGGGTTGCTAAAGTCACTTTCAAGTTAAATTTTTGGACATTGTGTATGTTGTCCTGTTTCAGCCACGTGTGGGATCCATGTTATCTAGACTTTCTATCGTGGAAGTAAAGTTCCACGTGAGGAACCAGGCTTACGCCTCTGGGGAAGATCATTCTTGTCTTCATCACTTACCGTTTTTCTCTGTGACGATCATCAACTAGCAGCATGTAGTCTTCATCGTCTCGCTGGTCTCTCCACTTGAAGCACTACCTTCAAAATAAAACAGAAATAAAGTAAAAATGTTCTTGGCTATGCTAAGGAATTTTATAGCCACCTCTACACGACAACCAGTTTCTACTTTACAACGCATCATTGTAATCATGGGTTGCGCAGGTATTTATTTGCCCTGAGAAAACAGAAGAATGTATCGAATCTGAAGACTACTAGGAAAGCTGTTTACTATTTTAGCATGAAGCCGTTGTTAGTTTTATTCAACATTTCGCTTATAAATCTAACAAATTCTGGACTTTCCCATCCACCACACGTTCTTGTGGCCGCCACAACACTTTACGCACACTCACCACACGTGTACGCCACTCTTACGCCCACTGGGTTCAGTCCTTGGACCGATCCTGTTTCTGATGCATGTAAATGATCTCCCCGAGGAAGTAGGCTCCTTCCTCTCGGCGTTTGCTGATGTGAAAATTATGAGGAGGATAATGACAGGAAGACAGCTAGAGGCTACAAGATGTCGTGGACAAATCCAACAAATGGCTAACTAGAGCCATTTTACATTCTCCAGTAAATGTAAAGTAATGAAGCTAGGTGGAGGGAACAGGATTGTTGTTGTTAAGATTCGCTACCTGGAACAAAAAGTTCCAAGTAACACGGGCTATGGTGAGCCCAACGCATTCAAGGTACCAAATGGGATATGAAGTCTTCTATGAAACGGACAGAGAAGGATCTAGGAGTTGATATCACACCGAACCTGTCTCCTGAAGCCCACATAAAAAGGATCATCAGCAGCGTATGCGAAACTGGCTAACATCAGAACTATCTTTAGAAATTTGTGTAAAAAATTATTTAGAACCTTGTATACCACATGTTGCTGGCTGGGGTTCTGGGAGTTCTAGTTCCAAAGCCCGGCCAGGGACCAGGCTTGACTTGACTTGACTTGACTTAGCTTGGTTGAACAGGCTGTTGCTTGGAGCGCCCCAGACCAATCCTGGAATATGCGGCTCCAGCATGGAATCCATCCCGTGTCAAGCATAAAACGAAGTTGGAGAAGGTTCAAATGTATTCCACTAGACTAGCCCCAGAACTACAATGTATGAGTTATGGGGAAAGGTTGCTTGTATTGCACCTCGCGTAGCTGGAGGAAAGAAGAATTAGGGGAGACGTGATCACCCGTACAAAATTCTCAGGCGAATAGATAGGGTAGACAAGACATTATTTATCACTGGTGGTACTTGCACAAGGGGACACTGGTAGAAACTGAGTGTCCAAATGAGCCACAGACACATTTGGAAGAATTTGTCAAGAGTAATTAACACATTGAATGCAATACGAAGTGATATGGTGGAGGCAGACTCCTTAGTGTCAAATGTAGATATGATAGTAACAGCTCAAGCCGTCCCTCCCGTTCCCTGGGTGATGACTGGTGCGGGGTCACTAAGCACGCTGCTCCCCACCCTCCACACAGTTCTGAGTTAGGTGGTTATACATTCAACGTGTAAAGTCGCTTCGTACTTAATATTTACCCGGGGAGCACCACGACGAGCTAATGCCAAGACGTGCTCCTTACTTTTAACTTGATGAAAGTCGAAAGTGAATTAATAAAATGGTTATGGAGCATTATAATCGGTTACGCTGCGTGTGACCATGTCACTATTTGAAGCGCGCGTAGTGAATGGTGTTGCAGTGTGGGCGTGCGTGGGCGGAGCGGAGGGGCGCGGGCTACACAGATTTCGTCATTACTTGATCAGGACCTTTCCCTTCCGCCCACATGCTCGTGTTAAATCCCTCCTCCCCTAGGTCTTCCATTTCTGTAGGGCTCCCGCATGCCTTTTGTCCTTACCCCAGATCCCCCCCCCCTCCCACATCTCACCCGCACTATTGAATGACTGGATGCAGTAATACTTTATACAATCCCTTTATACAGTTACCGATTCCCGGGGTTACTTAATACTTAATAGAACTAACACTTGCACGCAGATAACACCCCATGAATTTTACCCGTGAAGTTTACTTTAAAATAATGACTAAATTCGTAGCTAAAGATATATTATTCCAATGAATATTATTGCAACAATGTAAGCGACCCCATTCTCGTTTTCTGTTGAAGGTAGAGGTAGTATAGTCCGTGGGAGATGGTGGCGGGGACGTAGAGGTGCTGGTAACCACTGGCAGTGTTGAGGAGGCGGAGCTAGATGGCTCTACCGCCCGTATACATCAGTGTGTGTGTGTGTATGCGCGCCTGTGTCATGCTGGATAACGATTGTACGCTACACGGAGCACAGCTGTTGGTTTAGTTCCGCTACTCGACCAGATGTTAGTCTACTAGAAATTAGTTTAGTGCCACCTGTGTCTCAAGATTGTTGCTGCAAGTGCCAGTGGTGGTGTCGGGCTGGCGGCTGAGTCTTGGGGTGACATGTTACTGCTCAGGAGTAAAGGTGCTGACACTCGCTTGTTTATGACGTGCATGGGACCATCGTGATCCAGGTATGGTTGCAGATTTGTTAATTACCTGGATGCCAAGTTTGAAATCAGAGTTGAATGATGATGTCGTCGTCCCCCCCCCATCAAAAAAAAAGTACAAATAGTATTACCGTGGGCTGTTGTCATAATTTATAATCAAATGGCTTTCATAATATCCAGAATGCTTAATCCCCCTTAAGTTGTGATTTTTTTGTTATTATTATTTGATAAATTGAACGTTTGGTTGTGTGATTCCAGTAATTTTATTCCATCTTGCTCCTCCATCTATTCCACCACAAGTTATTTCGTCCTAAGTAACACGTACTTGAAGATAGATTGGATAATTGACTTAACTCGCCTTAACAAACTGGGGATAATTTGCTAAAATTTCAGGTAGGTCATTTAGCCTCACTCCGTCACATAGTGATGCAAGGTGCGAATAATTTAGCTGACAGTTTACATTTGGTCAGGTTTACATCAGTAGGTAAACTGTCTGAAATACTTATAAAAGAGTCCAAGCCGAGCAGTAGGAACATTAGGAGTCTGCTGATTTTATTGGCGGGTCCGTATATCAGAGGTCTTTGGCCACTACTCATTCTACATAGGGTTAGTTTTATTGTAAACACACTAGTCAGGTCCGAGAAGTTTTGTGGTGTAACGGTTTGAAGGATTGCGTGAGATAAGCAGAACGATTCATGACTTTTGTAGCAGCACTAACGGTTTTCTTGCTGGTGAAGCAACGAGTAGTGGTCCGCATCACTTCTGCTGCCGTCGTCCCCTGCTGCGTTCTCCGTGGGGGGGGGGGAGAAACCCCCACGGATGTGGATTTGGGGGGAGGGTGGCACTAAGATGCTCGGTAAGGGTTGCAAGAAATCTCAAGTCCCATAGTGTTTAGCAGTGTTGGCAATGTCGTCTGGGCACGATCTCTGAAGTTGTGAAACACATGGGGCAAAATCTTACTGAAGCGATCATAAGTCATAAATACTCATACTCCGCCTAAGTAAAACAGAAACAAGCAACACTTAGTGGGCCAGCCAGAGGCTTAGGGCAGGAATATCCTTAAAAAAAAAAAAGACATTAGAGAGGTGCTGCTGGTGGCCTGGGTGTAGCCCGCATCGTTCTCGGTAACATGGACGAAGACCTGTAAGTCACGACCAGTAAACATAAAAAACAATAAAACTTGTAATTCATTCAATGAAATATCACCTAACAGCGTTATATAGTATGTAATCTAGACCTGTCCTGATTCCAGAGGTAATTTGATGGGTGTGGATAGACGAAACCTGTTGATTCATTTAAGGGAATGAGGGCTAAAACTTGTTGGAGAATTGAGGAGCATATTATTAGTTCTATAATGTAAACAAAAATCTGTGTACCACTAATCTCTGCCATTTCCACTTATCAGTAGCAAACAATAATCTTGACCAGCTGACTCTTAGTAATGCAGTCAGCCACACACTTTAAAACTGACACTGTTGGTGTGGTTACATATGTCATTTAAGATATGAACCAATTTACGCATGTTTCCCCCTTGAGGGACGCATGTGGTTTTAAGTTGGGAACGCTGAAGAGAAACATAAGAATGCGAGTGTGCACCACCATTCCAGTTCCCCTGACCCACCTATTGTCACACTTTCTCTTGCTACAGCCTCTTAATGAACGCCGCAATGTCTGTTACATAACATTTACCCGTTATTTTACCTCAAAGTCTGTACCTCGTTTTCTTTCATCTCTCTCCGTAAAAGTAATCATTATGAGCTCTGTTTTCCCATAATTTGTCTACATTATGTAATATGTAGTAATATAATTCATTGTCGGGGGACAGGAAGTCGGTGTGTATTCAAAGACGTTAGGCTTATGTCGAGGTGGTCCCTCCCACCCTCGGGTCCGAACTACTAACCCCGCCCAGGATTCAATCCCACAAGAAGCTGACGTAACTACAGAGTGCCTACTTATTGGTAGGTGAACAAGAGCATAAGGTGATGGGAAATGTGCCCAACCATTTGTCCCAGTCGGGATTCGAATCCGGAATTCTCGATTATCCTCGCCTCGTTGTGTCGGGGAACACGCCTTTGGCGGCTCCTCTCAACTGTCAATCAACTGGTGTACAGATTCTGAAGCTTATTGGGCTCAAATTCAGATTCTATCAAATCCACATTTGAAACTATGTATGGAATCTGCCTCCACCACATCACTGCTTAATGCATTCCATTTGTGTACTTGGTTTGAATCGAGAAACTGTGAATTGTGTGTCGAGAATAAACCCGACTGTGCTACCGGGACCCCTAACAGAAATTTATATAAATATATAATTTATATATAAATAATTTATATAATATATTATATAAATTAGAATATATAATATTTATATTATATATAAATTATATAAATATATATATAAATTATATATTTATAAATAAATTATATACAATATAATTTATATATAAATTATATAAATATATATAAATTATATATTTATAAATAAATTATATATAAATATATAATTTATATACAAATTACATGTTTCTCTTCTTTCTCATTCTCTTCAATTTTCTTTCGATCTCATATATCTCATATCTTCATATATCTATGTATATCTCTACCTTCCTGTTAGAGTATCCTGCCTCCCTCCTGTGCCAATAACTAACGTCACATTCCTTGCTGTCTCCTCATTCTAGACTATCTAGAAACCATTATCCAGAAAGTTTTGTTTGTTACTGACGGTGCTGTCATTTCCTCAGTTTCTTTGGCTAAATGTATTTTTAGGCTGTGCGTAGTGGTTATAGAGGTGTGCGTTTAAATATATTATTTACTTGTAGGTTTACTTATATTAAGTGTAAGCGGCGAGGTATATCCATTTTGTATTTATTGATGAACTGTGCTACTGCATATTATCGTAAAGATGAAAGTTCCTATTTTTTTTTTACACGAAAGCTGCATGCTAAATGGTGTTTTTTTTATTGTTGTTGACGACAGTAACCAACTGAATTCACTAGGCAACTAAGAGTGGCTGAATCTTTATCCTTAACGTTGTTGTTGTTAGCCCAAGTAGCTTTCAAGATGTGTTTAGATGAACGATTGTGGAAAATGGAGGGAACATAATGAAATAGGTATGGGTGCACGTGTGTGGGAGGGCGTGGGCGCCGTCGTGTTGTTTCCCCGTATCTTCATATAGTGTTGTATATTTATCATAATATATAGAGAGTTAGGTGGGAAATAATTTACATTTCGTTGATCAGTTAAGACATAGTGTCAGCCAAGTGGAAGGTAATGGTAGAAAGTTAATATCCCGCTTCAGCTCGACTAGCAGTGATCATGTGCGACTTATATGCCAAGGGTTAAGATGGTGTGGATCACGTGGGTGGAGACACGTACATGTGTCGGGAGTTTTGTTTACGCCTGCCTCGATAATCGTAACCTATACACTGGGTATGGGGGGGGGGAATGACAGTATGGTTGACTATATAATATCGTCAATTAACCGGAACAGAGCACTTGTGCATGATAATATAACTAAGGCTACTTTCCTTATTGTACAGTGCAGCTAGATTAAAAAAAAACTCGTTTGACTTAAATCTAAAACATTTAGGCTTTTGACAATTACCAGAGCTCACTCGTTATATGGGCACATTTACCAGAATTTACGTGAGTGCCACTCTCACTAGTAGCCTCTATGAGGACAGGACCTTTGAAAAGGTCCTGATGATTTTATTGATGTCCCCGTGGCACAGTGGTAACACATTTGCCCGGCGCTTCGATTGTGCTTTGGCCTGGGTTAGTTTTCTGGGCCGGGGAGGATTGACTTGACACCAATCCTTAACTGCTCCCTCTGTTCACCCAGCAGTGAATGGGTACCACCTGGTTGTGCTTTCGCATTACTTTTTCCTCCCCCCCCCCTCCAAAGTGGATACAGGAACAGATGACTACTGACTCAGGCTGAGAGCTTTCCCTTCACATAGCTCATGGTAAGCTCTACCCACTATTTTCCCATGAATATGTCCTGCCAAACATTTATCAACTGGGTACCCATTCACTGCTGGGCAAACAGGTACACAGTCAAGGCGCCTAGTCAATCCTCCTCGGCCAGGATACGAACCTAGGCCAAATCACTCACGAAGTGCGGGGCAAGTGTGTTACCACTGCGTCTATGGGTGAAAAAGTATGTTTTCTGTCCTACAATGCAGCTTGTTGATTTTGAAGCCGTTGCTCATTGTTTGTGTTACATTTCTTATTTTGAAGAAGTTGCCTGGGTCAGTATCCTCCAAACTGTTCAGTATTTTAAATTTAGACAAGCTCAGCCCTATCATGTCTGGTTTACAGTGTTGTTAATGTTGTGGCCCTAGACAGTTCCTGGTATGAGGGTCAACAGATCTTTATTCTGGAATTATTTTTATTGCCCAGTGTTGAACTTTCTCCAAAGCAGCTATGCTTTTCTTAAGATGAGGTCTCCATGCTTAGATACAATAGTCAAAGTGGGGGTGCACCAAAGATTTATACAGTTGAATAACTACCTTCTTTTCTTTGAAGTTAAATGTTTGCTAGACAATTCCTAAGGTTTGGTTAGCACTTTTTTTTTTTTTTTACTGTTGCTCCTACCTGTTGTGCAACTTTCAGTGAATTATGGATTCTTCTTAAACGTCCTTTTCATCAATCTGCATTAAATTAAGGTACAGTGGAGCCTCGAGTGACGAGCGGCTCCATCTACGAGCATTTCGAGTAATGAGCAAGCCCTTCGCAGAAAATTTGCCTCGATTGACAAACTTCCGCTTCATTAACGAGAAAACCATGTGGTGCTTCCTAGTGTTCCAGCTAGTTCTCGCAAATTCTTGGATGCCTATGACGATGCAAATCAATTTTTTTGTTTGTTTTTTAAAGATGCTAATGATGATGGGAAGTAAAGGGGTGACTGCTGTAATGTTGCAAAGCATTGAAATTTTTTTTAGAGGAAAAAAAAAATAAAATTTGGAAAAAACAAATGTCATAAAGGTTCGTTCAGTGTATAAACGAACTGCTGCTCCATTATTTAAAAAATCGAATATCTTATTGATTTTTTAGGTGGTGGAACGGATTAATTTTATTTCCATTATTTTAAATGGGGAAATTCGTTTCACAAGACGAGAGTTTCACATGACAAGCTCAATGCTGGAACAGATTAAATTCGTTAATTGAGGCTCCACTGTAATGTTGTTAATTTGCTAGTTGTAATATGGATTATTATGTCCCATCTGCAGTCTTGCATTTTTATATTAAAAAGCATTTGTTAGTCTTCCAACCATTTGTGGAGTTCACTTAAATATCTTTAAGGCTTTAATCTCATTTTCACTTCCCACTTTATCATAAATCTGATGTACAGTATATGACAAAAAGGGTTGGCCCCAAAATGGATCTTTACAATATCCCACTCACCGCATCTCTCCAGTCAGATTCAGTTCTGTTTAGGAAGACACTTTGCTTTCTTTGTTTTAACCATTCTTTATCCTAGTGGCATTCCCTGCCAGCTACACAGAACAACCTTGTATCTATCCACCACAACTCCTACAAACACCAGAAATACTACTATATAAAACGCCACTCATGCTCACTTTCCCACGTATTAAACTATAAAAAAGTTAAATGTTGAAATAGCTGGACATGCATTGCATTGAAGTAAAAAAGTATAATTTATTATTTACATGTATCACAAGAGGTTAAATGATGCCATCTTCACTCACAAGTACTGTACTGTATCTGTATTTGTTGCAAATGTGATACCTACCATAGTTAGAAGGAAGAAATTTGTGTAGCAGTGTTTAGTATTATACATGATGTATAACATTCTAGAATCCATTACTTGTGCATTTGTTTCTTTAATTTCCTCATCGTACTTTTCTATTCCTTTGGTAACTTCTCTACTTGAGCTGTCCATGAAGTTTCCCTTATGATGTCCTTACTTAACTCCCTATTTTTTGGTAGCATGTAGGAATTTTCTAAGTTTCTCATCATATGTATCTATTTTCCTGTTTAATTCTTCAAATTTTCAATTCCTTCAATTCCCACATTTCATTTTCTTTCAATGGCAATTTGATTTGTACCTCCTGTCTCTTTACCTTGTCAGTCAAGCTATTAATTTCGTCCTTCTGCTGGGAAATGCCATTTTCAAATAAGTTTTCCTTTATAAATCTTTATCAAATCCTCAATTTTCACTAACCTGCTCATAACAATTTCTTACCTGTTCCTCAGTAAACATCCTGAAATTAGTTTTTGTTGGCAGTTCAGTATTCATGGTTGAAATTACAGTACTCTTTTTTTTTTTTTTTTTTTTTTTTTTTTTTTTTTTTTTCTCATCTGCTTCTGTGGGATAAAACTTTATATAAATTTTCCCAAATTTGTATCTTTAAGGTTTGTCTGCAGATTCAAGCTATTAGCTCTTGGACCCTGCCTTTCTAACTGATCTATTTTTTCCTCTAATATGTCTACTTTCTCTAACACACACGCATCCACAGGAAGCAGCCTGTAGCAGCTGTCTAACTCCCAGGTACCTATTTACTGCTAGGTGAACTTAGTACTGTATCAGGTGAAAGAAACTGCCCCTTTTGTTTCTGCCTCTGCCGGGAATTGAACTCGGGGGCCCTTAGGACTATAACCCGAGCGCTGTCCAATCGGCCAAAAGACGTGTGTGTGTGTGTGTGTGTGTGTGTGTGTGTGTGTAATTACCTAAGTGTAATTACCTAAGTGTAGTTACAGGATGAGAGCTACGCTCGTGGTGTCCCGTCTTCCCAGCACTCTTTGTCATATAACGCTTTGAAACTACTGACGGTCTTGGCCTCCACCACCTTCTCCCCCAACTTGTTCCAACCGTCTACCACTCTGTTTGCGAAAGTGAATTTTCTTATATTTCTTCGGCATCTGTGTTTAGCCAGTTTATATCTATGACCTCTTGTTCTTGAAGTTCCAGGTCTCAGGAAATCTTTCCTGTCGATTTTATCAATTCCTGTTACTATTTTGTATGTAGTGATCATATCGCCTCTTTTTCTTCTGTCTTCTAGTTTTGGCATATTTAATGCTTCTAACCTTTCCTCGTAGCTCTTACCCTTCAGTTCTGGGAGCCACTTAGTAGCATGTCTTTGCACCTTTTCCAGTTTGTTGATGTGCTTCTTAAGATATGGGCACCAAACAACAGCTGCATATTCTAGCTTTGGCCTAACAAAAGTCATGAACAATTTCTTTAGTATATCCCCATCCATGTATTTAAAAGCAATTCTGAAGTTAGAAAGCATAGCATAGGCTCCTTGCACAATATTCTTTATGTGGTCTTCAGGTGATAGTTTTCTATCTAGAACCACCCCTAGATCTCTTTCTTTATCAGAATTCATTAAAGATTTCTCACATAATATATAGGTTGTGTGGGGTTTGTTCTCCTATTCCACATTCCATAACATGGCATTTATTAACATTAAATTCCATTTGCCAAGTGGTGCTCCACATACTTATTTTGTCCAGGTCATCTTGAAGGGCATGACAATCGTCTAAAATTTCTTATCCTTCCTATTATCTTGGCATCATCAACAAACATGTTCATATAATTCTGTATACCAACTGGTAGATCATTTATGTAGACAATAAACATCACTGGTGCAAGAACTGAACCCTGTGGTACTCCACTTGTGACATTTCTCCAGTCCGATACATTGCCTCTGATTACTGCCCTCATTTTTCTATCGGTCAGAAATTTTTCATCCATGTTAGCTTACCTGTCACCCCTCCAATATTTTCCAGTTTCCAGAACAACCTCTTGTGTGGAACTCTGTCGAAAGACTTTTTTTTTAGGTCCAGATAGGTGCAGTCAACCCAATCATCTCTTTCCTGTAATATCTCTGTTGCTTGATCATAGAAACTGAGTAAATTCGATACACAGGATCTTCCAGATCGAAAACCATACTGTCTGTCTGATATTGTATCATTTCTCTCCAGGTGTTCTACCCATTTAGGTTTGATTAGTTTTTCCAATACTTTCACAAAAGTATTTTAAGGGACCAATAAAAGAAGCCTCGGCTATGGTTTGGCAGGCCCTCCGTACTTCAAGGCTGCGTAGGATGCTCCCACAGCTGTGATACGATGGCTTCTAAACTTGCTGCTCTAGGGTCTCTTGTAGTGTCAATGAGCTTGGAACCAAGATCCTCAAGAAACCTTCTTGCATTTTCTCCCCATGGGCCTAGGGTCTCACTCAGACTAAAAGAAGAGTACAGTATAGTATATTATTGGGCTCGACCTGACGGCCATCCGGCCACCGGCGGCAGACCGCACTCTGAGGCCGTGACTTGGAGTGAGGTCTGACTCTTCCTAAATATGTAACATTAATTAAAAAATATAAATTTTTAACAATTTGAAATTTAAAATATAATTAATAAATTAATAATAAAAATAAATAATAGAAAAAATATATATAACTTTTAGACACTCACACCCACCAGGGGACTCGAACACTGACCATCAAGATGGCAGGTACGCACTTGTATCCACTACACCATACTTCAGAGCCCTATAATGTGTGATTTTGTGATGTGTGTGTGTGTGTGTGTGTGTGTGTGCATAAGTAAAAGAAGTATAATATTTCTTATACTATTTTTTTGTATAAGGTTCATGTTATTGTCATTGATATTATTTCTTTTGTGCCAACAGACAGCAGCCTAAATCAAATTACACCTATAGCGAGTCGCTCACATACCGTGATCGAGTGACTCCTGACCGGAAAATCGGGTCTCCCAATATGTCCCGTCGAGGTCTGAGGGGTGGGGATTTAGGGTATCATCAGTCCCCAGAGTTCTCAACACATGATATGTCCCAAGAGACTGACAGAAGTCACCTTAACCTCAGGACAAGAACTGTACTCCGATCAATGGACGCCCTCTCAGGTATGATTGTGGTTTTAAGTTAATTATTTTGTTTGTTGCGAGTGCCTTGCATATGCTGTACTTTACTTATTTATTGTGGTTTCGGGTGATTCTGAAGGCCTTGTTAGATTTGGAATTGTATAAATCTGTGGCTGGATTAGTCTGGCAGGGCAGGGCAGGCCAGATGAACTGGCTGGCTGGAATGGACAGAGCGAATTAAATATGCCAGCTTGGAATATCAATGATTGACTGGTTGCTTTCAAACCATATAGAGTATATTTTGTGATGTTAATGCCCAAGTGTGTATGGGCATTTGTTACACTAGACAATAACAAATTTGTTACTGCATTGCTAAATGAGCATTTTAAAATATAAATAGCTCAAATCATATGATTCAGATACTAGCGATGGCGAAGTAGAGGAGGAAGTCGTACGCACCAGACGACCGAGATCCAGCAGAAGCAGAAGTATTGATATCGTGCCTAAGGTCAATGGTTCAACTGTTACTAGAACTGTTACCACCTCTTGTAAGTATTGAAGTTCCTTGAAGTTTTATTTTAGAAATTGTAGTGACTTTCAATAATGGAGTTTTCTAATAAAAAGAATGAATTTGTAATTTTTCAGGGCAATGTGTTCTCATTTTAATATTGGTTACTTTGTTCTATAGCATTTACAACTACCAGAACCCTGCACCGGGGGTTAGACACAGAAAGTGACGGTGATGGTGTAGAATCTACTGTACTTCTGCGTGCCACACCACTAACAGCAAGAAGTGGTACTCCTTTGGGTCGTTCAGCCACCCCCGTCAATAGATCTCGTTCAAAATCAACTTTGTTACTTGAAACGTCTAAAGGATACACACTAGCCAAAGGAGCCATTGCAGAAGATTTGGAAGAGGAAGAAAGACCTGAAAGTATGTACTTTAATATTAGAGGTAGTAATATTCATATGTATTAGTAAATCGACAAGTTTTTCTCTGAATGCTCTTTATTTATTTCTTCGAGGTTGGTTCCTGCTTGCCAAAATGTCGCAAATTGGTAAACCTAATTTGACTTATACAGATGATTATTGTGATTCACTAAACTCCCTGTAGGCATTTTAATATGGTTAATTACTGGCTAATGTGGTATATGAGCTGGTAGAGTATACCAAATTTCCTGAGCAGTATCAGTTTCTAGTGAGCACTGGGTTCAGTAAAGGGAAAAACTGCATATAGTAAGTGTAAGGGGCATTTATTTATTAAAGTAATTTTTGTTTCCAGCCACAAGTGACTTGTGCAGAGTAATTTTGAATATGAATATAAATTTTGTCTGGTTTTTACATTCAAAGTACAGTACTATCAAAATTTTCATCCTGTATGTGCTAAAACAAAATAATGGAAAGCCTACACACACTGTACTTTTTTTTTTATTAGCAGCTGAGTACAATTAAGATAAATCTGAGAATATTGTTTCATATTCCATTATCATGTCACATTCTTTACCAGTTTTCGTACTTGAAGCCTGCTCTGTTCGTTTACATGTACTGTACTGTACTGTAATATGCATAAGTAGGCTCGAACAGTAAATTTTTTCTCATCTAATCATTTGCTGCAGGTACAGTAATGGTTTGGACCAAGAATACATGGCAGAGCATAACAAGAATTTGTACAATAATCACCACATCTGTCATCATGATGGCTACTAGAGCGTTAACTACTACTGCTGACACTGGTGTGTCGTCAACTTCAGAAACGTCCTCAAAATATTCAATTTTCTCTACTATGAACTCCTCCAGACGGAAAGTGATGACAGTAACAACGGAATTATTTGAATCGTCAAGGAACCGTTTGAGGAAAAATCCAATTTTACTTTGGATTCCGCTTCTTTTTATACTCCTCCTGTTGGCTCTTGTTGGTAAGTTTTTATTAATAATTTTAGTGTATCGTTGCTTAAATGACCTTGAGTTATTAATAGTGCATGGATTGTTTATATACAGGTACTGGTACTTGACTTTTCATTATGGCTGTTTTATATAGAACCGTGGAAATTGGTAACGCTTGCTCAAGATTGGAAAATGGGTATAATAAATACACTCGTTTCAGCAAATAGAATGTGTGTGTGTGTGATCATGCTCAAACAAACTGACAAATTATAACCCGAATGATATAAACCTCTAATGAATTTGTTGGGGCGAGTGTTATTTTACTGAAGTCCTACTATACTGTGTATAGTTTACATGTTAAAGAAAATGTCATATTTTTTTCTTGGCTCCTGTATGAACTGCTGCTTATTCTCTATACACAGTTATAGCAATCATTGGAATCTTGTCTACATATTGTCTACTGAATGTTTACTGTCACACATTAACAATAAGTGCTCGAAAGTATTTTCTGATAACGTTTAAACTGATAGTTTAGCTGTCATAAAAGTTTAATTACATGTAATGAGTAAATGAAGTAGTATAGTGTACTGGTTGTTGAACCAAGCTGATATTTTACAGTACCAGAATACCACTCTTAAAATAAGATTTGTGAAAAGTTATGATGCTGCTGTAACTATAAATTAAGCTTTGAGTTATGAAGAGCATATTTGAATAATTTATTTGGGTTCTCTCTAAGGTAAGTGCTGGCTTGTTCTACAATTGGAACGTTCAGTCAGGCTGGATGATACATAGCACTGGCACCAACATCTCGGGCAGTGTTTTCGATTGCCCACGTGCAAACAAAATGTATCTTCTGTAGTTAATATTTTATTTAATAGATTATAAGCTAGTTTATTTCTGCTTAACAAATGTGTAGGCTAAGGTATGCTGAACATGACTTACAACTCTCCATCTTTTTCTGTTATGGTAGTTGCTAGATAACTTAACATTTACTGTATGTTTGGATTAATGTGTGCGTGTGTGTAACATTTTTATAGTACTTGATGTATAGAAGAATTAGGTTACTAAAATATGTTTTAAAGTTATTCTATTGTATGGAAATGAAGAAAGTGATGAAATTGAGAGAGAAATTTACCCATGATTCAAACGAAGCAATAAGATTTTAATAAAACAGTATTGTGGTGACCAATCGTGTGATAGTCGGCAAGGTGCATTTCATTAGGTCAGCACTACTCTCATTCTGTAACACATGGGAGACGATGGAGGTCCTCCTTGTGTAATGAGCATTGTCGGGTAGAGCACCAGCAAATTTGAGCCACTCCACACGACATCGAAAACCACTGTGACCCATTGAGAGGGTGGTAAGGATCTGCAGTACCGTCCCAAGCTCCTATGGTTCAGGATTTCCCTGCACCATGTTGCATAGGGTCAAAGTTCGCCTTCAAGATAACCTCGTTCTCTCCACCGGTGAGATTTGAACAGATCACCACCACCGAAAACGTATTGTCGGCTGACATCCTGGAGACAGGAGAGGGTGTCCACCTGCTCTTCTCTAGGGACTTGGGCCTTGAGAAGATATTTGCGACCGCTGCCACAATCACCGTGAAAGACGCCAGCCTCACCCTCAGGCCACCACGACGCTACCTGGCAAGTGGGACAGCGTTTACCAGAAGTATTAGCACATGGATAAGCAATCACGGCGACATCATCCTCGCCAGTGTTAGCACCTAGGATCCAACACTGACCGCGGTAGCGGCCAAGACCATCACAAATGCCGACCTCGGCTGCAGACCAACGCTGAAGGTGACCTTCAGCATGGCCATCTTGGCAACACACGTTACAGACTAGAGATTCAAATGCTATGGCATCGCGATACCACTTGTCCAAGTGACCAAGGAATGCTACACGGAGGTCCAGCAGTGCTTCAAGTGTTACCAGTACTCCCACTACACCAGGAAGTGCACAATGCAAGTACAGAGATGGTCTCTGCGCCAAGGAGCACCACTACACGGCCTGCACATCCTCCCACCGACGCTGCCTGCTCTGCAGTGGCCCACACTCTGCAGTCTCACTTGACTGTCTCCTCTGGCAGGAGGGAATAAAGAAGATGACAACCACCTCCTCACCTTGACCAGCAAGCCCACTTCCATTGGAATTCCCGGTCTTATCTGGGAACACAACCAAACTCTACAATCCCCAAGCTCATCCCACTAACTGGGATGGCAGAAGCCCTCGGAACAGCTAACCATGACAACACGGCCAACTCCGAAGACTCGACCGACACTGAAGGCAAACCCACGGAAGCTGACCACCACCACGACTCGACTGACTAATGCTTCATGCGACGTCATCGACTCTCCTGCTCCCTCTCCGGCTGCCTGGCTACCATCACCCCCACCACACCCCTCGGCGACACAACAGAACTGACAGGTTTACAGGCAGTCGGCTCCAGCTGGATCTGACGAGACAACTACCTACTTACCAAGGGGTCCAGACTAAGGAACTCTAGAAGACCATAATGAATACTGAGACAGCAAGTGCAAAGCAGCAGGATGGCTCATTCGCATGGTCGACCCCTCAAGACAGCGTTGACTACCTCTGCGACTAAAACACTTGAAGAAAATCAGACCAGACTTCCGACTCCCGGGAACTGGGACTAGAACCCCCATCATCCTGTAACACTAGGCTATATCCTACTAGGTCAGATAACTGAACCCCATCAATCCACCAGTCTACAGCATTAGCTGCAAGTCATATCCATGGTGGTTGGGCCAGCGAGCTGTATTTCCCTCCTCCAGCTTGTATCCAGCTGGAGCCGACTGCCTGTAAACCTGTCGGTTCTGTTGTCGCCGAGGGGTGTGGTGGGGGTGATGGTAGCCAGGCAGCCGGAGAGGGAGCAGGAGAGTCGATGACGTCGCATGAAGCATTAGTCAGTCGAGTCGTGGTGGTGGTCAGCTTCCGTGGGTTTGCCTTGCAAGGATCGGTTCCTTGTTCCAGCCCGGATCAGCCGGGCTGTGGTGGGTATGTGGCTCTGCGGGCCGCTCCAAGCAACAGCCTGGTGGATCAAACTCTCACAAGTCGAGCCTGGCCTCGGGCCGGGCTTGGGGAGTAGAAGAACTCCCAGAACCCCATCAACCAGGTTGCTCAAGTTTTCTGCATCCGCACCCCAGCCTTCCGTGCCCTGCTTACCTTCCCTAGGGTCTTTGATTGTGATTATGGATTTTATAGTGCCATTTATAGAGCATACTGGACTATTAATTTTTGTTACAGTAACATCTGATTTTGAGAAAAAGAGTTAAATTTGCATCTTTAATGGCCTATTTTATCTTCTTTATCTATACCTGGAGGTAAAATAGTATACATAGCTGTATACTCTTCAGATTAATACTGTGTATAATATAATGCAATTTATTTGCATATATGCATATATATAACATACTTTCTCATATTATAAATAGTACAGTTTATGCATTATGTAACATTTGTAGTGCTGTACAGGATTTTAGTAAGACTGTAATCACCAATGAGATATGCAGTGACATTAACAGTGGCAAGTAAACAGACTGTGGGGAAACCTGCGAAGTACGATAATACTGAATATTGTGGATGCTGGAGGCTGTATCCAGACCACATTTGCTATGGTGCACATGTCTATGCATTAGTGACCACTAAAAAGATTCATAGACCAAATACTGAATGTGGGAGGATCTTGGGAGGCATACTCCCACATCACAGTGCACTGATCTTTCGTGCACACTGAACAATTTTATGTGCTCTTCAATAAATTTTATTGCATAGAAATGATTAATTTATGAATTTATTTGAGGCTTGACTTCAATAGATACAAAGTGACTTGGTTGCCCTTAGAAGTGGCACCAGAGAGCAGATTTTTCAGTAAATTGGTCTTTTTCTTGGCTACCTTCTCACTTCATACAATCCTTTAATGTGTTTACATTATTTATGAGTAACTTTTTTGTTTGCATAAATGTAGGTCAATTACTGATCTGCATTTTCACTGCTACAAGTTTCAATTAATAATAATCAAATTATGCATTAATCATTTGTACCTTTATTTCTGATTTGTGTATTTTTAATTGATTTAAACTGTTAATCTGTTGCTTATGAACTTGACAATATTACCTTAAACATTTGAAATCACTTGATTAGAAATGAGATGTGCAACTTGTTGTTTTCAGATTACTACAACCCACAAGCCCAACATGACATGCACACGTTGACCAATATCTCAGAAGCTGACTCTTGGCTTAACAAATATTTACTTTAATAAATCAAATTTCTTTCGTCAATCTTCATTGTGTATTTTCTGCCTGCAAGTGTGGAGGTCAAGAATGTCAGTTTGAGAAATGCTTCTGCATAATAATTTGTCACAGAATGCTTGATGCTATTAAGATTTCAATCATTGCTCGTGTATCTTTAGTGCATCTTGTGATTAAATGTTGCAAGTACTGTAATTTACACATGAATGTTTAAAAGATTGAATAGAGTAGAAATGTTTTGTATCCTGATGCATGATGTATATTAGGGATTTATTAAATCACTAATTCATGTGTTAAGGATATTAAACTCCTTGATTGTCCGCTTTTAAGCTAAATTTTGTATTCGGATGTAATATAAATTGGCATCAAAGCTATGAAAGAAATGACATGACCTTCTATAATGCTAATCAAACATTCACCTGATAACATGATTTGTATACGGTTTGGTACTGGGTTGTCGTGATAAGAGGATTGAAGGGAACTTTATACTTACTACTATGCTTCATTTAGTAGTTTGTGTTACATACTTCAATAATTATTGTTCATTCAATTTTTTAATTTAATTTTTTATATTAAATGACTCTTAGTTTTATTCACAATTATTGTGTATGTGGAGATAAATCTTAATTCATGTTATCAGAAGAATGTCAAGCTAATATAAATTTTCTCTACTAACAGCTTACTGGTGGCTGTCGCAGTCTCGTGCCAAGACAGGTGATACTACTCACCCCACAGAAACTGATGGACCCTCTTTCTTGCCTTTAATTTTGACCTCTGCATCTGACCTCACATTCTGGGTGACCTCAAACATATCCCATAGCTTTACTTATATTCAGGAATGTACACTAGGCATAGTGTCGTGGTTAGCATCTGCTTGCTACACAGGTCTTCTATCAGTGTGGACCTTAATTATGGGCATGTTTTCATGGCTTGGATCTGCTGTACAAATCTGCTTAGAATACATTTTGCAGTTTCTTTACTTAATACTGGAATACCTTTACTACCTAGTCTTGGCAATCTTGAGTTTATTTTCTTCATCTGTATCTTATGTGACTGGCCTCTTCCTGCCTTTTATTGGCACTAATCAGAGTTCTGAGGATTTGAAAACGGTAAATACAGAAAATCTGTCGTGGAATAGTTGGGCTTCAAGTTTCTCTCCAATGGAATGGATGTCGGAAAAGTATGCGAGCACCAAAGATGTAATCCAGGCATCAAAAAGTTGGCTCTGGACTGGATGGCTGTGGCTAGTGATGAGTATTTCTGAAGGCCTTGGCGCTGCTGCATCATTCGTCTTGTGGCTCCTGAGCTCAATCTGGTCACTAGTGTGGTACCTATTATCTGGGTTCTGGACTTCACTGATGTATGTTGGTATTAGTACCATTGGTTTCATAACTTCTGCTGCAACCACAGTGTCATCTGTAGCAGTGGAAACATCCTCTTCAGTCATCAGTAATACCAAAGTGGTGGGTAGTATTAATATTGTATACATGTTAATATTTTTATGACTTGAAGGCTTCTCTGTAATATAGTACTATAAATGGCTAAATACTGGACATGTATTTATTAATGTGTTTTACTGACATATTTGCACCTTTTTTTTATTATTATTGCAGCTTGTATCACCATTCTTCCAATCATCAGAGCCTACAGGGAAAGTATTCAAGGATGCTACAGTATTACCGCAGCCATCCGCAGATACTGAGCAGAACATGCATATTAGTGGTGTATCGGTTGCAGAAGTTGTTAGCAAAGTATTGAATAGTGAAGAATTGAAGGTCCTCATTGCTACTGCAACATCTGAAAGTTCTAATAAGGATCATTTAACAGTTGAGGATGTTTCTAACATTGTAAAGTGAGTATTCTATGCAAGGGTATCAAAAGTTTTTCATTTTTGTGCTAGTATTGTATTTTCCAGCCACATGATTTTTACTGTATGTTGACTTTAGACTTCATCTTTGTATATTGACATCTTTTTAATTTTCTCTATAGCCTTCTCTATAAACACTATACCCATAGTGTGCAGGTTGGTCTTGACCCATAGCAGCACTATTATGGGTTAGCAATATTGGAGCAGTTTTCCCCATTGACGGTTCCTTATAAACATAATGCATTGGCACCTGGTGATCGTTTTTTTCTCTCAAGTTCACGTTACCCCCTAGTAGTAATGATGGTTTAACCCATTCTTTGCCAGTTTATATTTCCCCTCCCCACCACCTTTCTTTTGTCTATCTTGCTCGTTGTTTCTTTTTCTCTCTCTCTCTTCTCGTTCTGTCTTTTATAGTGTATAAGAGTTTTTATCCTTGCTACTTAATTTTCTTATCAGTTGTTCTTATCACTTCCTTAACCCACTAAGGTCTTCCTCTCATTCATCTACCAGTTTGTGCAACACCACAAACCAGCTTAGCATTTTTACTCTAACAATATATATCTTCCACTTAATGTTCAAATTCATCTAGTTTAAGTCTTTTTACTCCAAGATTGCTGTTGTTGTTTTTGTTTGTACTCTTAAATTGTCTCTAAATTTATTAAACTTATTATTTCATTACTTGCATGCTTCTGGGGCACCATCCTCCATTTACCATTCAATCAAACGTAAAAAGTAAAGTATAAATAATCGTAATATTTCAAACATAATTCACACTTATATATGAAGCAATTTTATTGTCCAATAGTGTGTACTGTACCCATATTCTCTTCGGTAATGTTCTCCTTATAGATCAGTTATGGAAAAAGAAATGGGTACAATAAAGACCGAGACAACATCTTTATGGAATGAAATTAAACTGCAAAGCTCAACATCTCAAGAGACTAGCAGTTACATGCAGACTCTGAAGCAACAGCACGAACACCTTTTAAAACAACTAGATTTGGTACGTATTTTTTATTACTGCTGTTGTGAATAATTTTAATTTCCTTCTGTAAACCTGTGTTAAATAGCTTTTTTTGAAATAATATAAAATTTAGTACAGTATGACCTTGTTATTCTTAATCCCGGTGAAAATTTGAAGATGTGAACAGGGCTTGGAAAGTTGAAGGTACTTAGTGTGTGTATAGATAGTTTATCCATGTGTTAGTGTCTTTGTAAGAGGAGAGAACACGAAAGAAGATATTAATTTATGTATTAGAGATTGTTAGGTAGGAAGATCTGTATGTTGAATTAATAAATGAAAGTAAGACAGTACAGTATGTACTTGCCTTGTAAAGAGCATTAATTTTACCAGATATGAAAGTAAACAAAATTATCATTTATGTATAGCAACTTAACTAAAAAAAAACACAAATCAAGTGTAGAAAAAAGAGGGGCTGAATAATTTCTTGCCTATAATTTCCAATTAAAACAAAATTCCTTTGTAAGCATGCTTGTTTGTTGTATTTGATATTTCATACATTCAGCACATCTGTGGCCTGAGGTTGTTACTTCAGCCATATCGTCATATAATTCTAAACAATTTTGCTTAGTTTTTTGGGGTATTTAGAAACTTGTTATATCTATGAAAAGAGCACAACTTTTTAGCAGAACCAAATAAAAGGAAATGCCCATAAAATCCCAAGGGAATATATTAAAAAATAGGTGTTTCAAGCAAAATGATGAATAACAGTATAAATGACATGCTGAGGCATGAGGTTTTTTCCATAATATTCTAAAATTTCTAATTATGATCGTTATGATTTACTCAAATCAGTTCAGATTATAGTACTTTGTCATTGATTTATCTATGATAATCACTACCACACTAGCAATCATCACAGCAGTATTCCACCACTTCATAAGACCAGTGTATTGTATTCTTTACAAACTTGCTGCTAAACAAGATGGTTTGCCAATGAATTTTAAAGCCTACCGATCGTACCTAACCAAATCTACCTAACCTAACCTAACACAGATGAATACAAGTTGATACCTCCTAACCTAACAATATATATATATCAGTATATACACATGTTTAACAAAAAGAAAACAAGCTTTGTCAAACTGCCTTGTGTATGATTTGACCCTATGTACTTCTTGTCCCTTACCTCGTACTGTGTTCTTTATTCTTAATTTCTAGTTCCTCACTTTTGTTAATAATACTCATTGTCTAAATACATTTATATGTAACTTGCATAGAAATAGGTAACATTGCATGACTTTTTAGCTGGGTGCTGGCTTGGTTAAAATCGAGGGATCATCCGAGGTGGATCGCAAGCAGTTGGAAGCCAACCAACGAGAGTACAAAGGAGCAGCTGGCTATCCTTGGAAAAAAGATTGAGCAGCTCATAGTGACAACTTTCTGACTTGCAGGTAATGTCACCGTGTAATAAAATAAGGTACTTTGTGTTCATTATAAATTGAAATATTTATGACTCATTTTTGCATATGATGATCATTCAGAATATTGTCTGTCATGAAGATAACTTAGTTCCGGTCCTCCTCCCCCCCCCCTGCTCCCCGCAGAAAAAATAAAATAACCAATAGGTATGGTTATTCAAAAAGTTCCACTTTTTACATATTTAAAATGAATCTTTTTCATTACCATTTTTTTTTTTAACATTCAAAAAATAGTACTGTATAAGGTAAAAATGCTATCTTTTCATGAAATGTATAGAAACAATTACAAATTTGATTAGGACTTCAACTTAATTGGCCATCACTGTTGCCTCCATTTTTTGGCCTGCTGGATTTGGGCAGTTTTGTCACCCTAAGTTTGTGTGCCATTTGTCAGCAGGATTGACAAATATGAGAGGGCAGCTCAGCTTGAGCTGCCCTCTCATATTATTGTGCATCATGTTGCGGCCACTTTGTGAGTGGGTTTTGCAGTACAGTATTGCCTTTTCCAGCCCCTCTTTGGCAGGTTGTCCTGATACCGATCTCCTATTTTATGAAAAAGTTTAAGAGCATTTAGTTTTGGATACGTGTGAAAAGTTTGGCAGTGATTGTGTGGAGGGATGCCTGAAACTCCCTTACTGCTGGCCTTAGTCACCCTCTTTAATTACAGTAACCATTTTAAAAAGGAAATTGGCTGGAGATTTATTTGGATTGCAGTGTACCGAGGTATAGGCTCATTGTCATTTGACCTCGACAGAAAGCTGCATGTCACGTAAAAGGGGTTAACAGTCCAGTCTTTGAGCTAATGCAGGCGATGAGTCACAATAAGTGGCTAAAGTATGTTGACCAGACCACACACTAGAAGGTGAAGGGACGACGACGTTTCGGTCCGTCCTGGACCATTCTCAAGTCGATTGTGATAAGGAAGTAAGAGACAGGCAATAAATAGGCAAGAGAGCTGAAGAGCAAAGTAAGGTGTAGTAGAGGGGATAGTAATAATAATAAGAGCTGCAGAAGGCCTATTGGCCCATACGAGGCAGCTCCTATTATAACCACCGAATGAGAAGGAGATAGGAATAAGAAGAGGATAGCAAGGGAGCGTGGGAGAAGAGAGAAAGAAAAGGAAAGAGAAAGAAAGAAAATAGAAGGGGTAGGCTTCTATCTATAAGCCTACCCCTTCTATTTTCTTTTTCTCTTTCCTTTTCTTTCTCTCTTCTCCTATGCTCCCTTGCTATCCTCTTCTTATTCCTATCTCCTTCTCATTTGGTGGTTATAATAGGAGCTGCCTCGTATGGCCAATAGGCCTTCTGCAGCTCTTATTATTATTACTATCCCCTCTACTACACCTTACTTTGCTCTTCAGCTCTCTTGCTTTTTATTGCCTGTCTCTTACTTCCTTATCACAATCGACTTGAGAATGGTCCAGGACGGACCGAAACGTCGTCGTCCCTTCACCTTCTAGTGTGGTCTGGTCAACGTACTTTGAGCTAATATTTTTTTCATTTTTTTTATCGACATTAATAGTTTTCATTACCCATTCCTAGATATTTAATCGATGTATAATTAATATGCACACTTCTTTGTACAGAATGACCACAACAGTTTAGCTACAGAAGTCAAAAGCTGTTGTAAAAATACCAGTGTTAGCCTGGCTGATGTTGAAAAACATGTGACTACTCTCCTAGCTGATATATTGGGTCTACCTGATTTATCTTCAAACCATACACCAGGAGGTAATACTGGAGCTCGAATGTCATGGAGTGCCAAAGACATGGGGGCTTGGCTGAAAAGTTACTTCGTTGCCAAAGAAGAACTGGAAACAAGACTCAATGCTTTGATGGCAACAATGCAAGCAAAGAATATTCTAGGTAAGCCATTTTTATGACAGATTTTTTACATGACTTCATAGAAGAAGCAAAGATAAAAAAAAATTAACAAGTTACATGTGCAATCATTATACTGGGAAGAGTATTCTTAATGTTTATTTACACTTACAAGAAATTGCATTCAGATTTGGAGGGACTTTTATAGTTTTTAACTGTGCAATTGAATTTTAGTTGTTGATCTGCACTGATCTGTTTTCTGCATTCTTGGCAGTGCTTGTCTTTCTACACTTTATACTTTTATTCTTACAAACTGTTCATTGTTCATTTGTTGTTTATGCTTCATGACACCTCAAGCATTCTGGACTTCATTGTGCTGAATTTGTTGCTTAAAAGTGGTTGATCATTAACCGTTAATTTTAGCAGGGTGTTTTGTTGAACAAAAAGTGGAACAAAGTTCAATTTTTGAGGTCTCGTAAATTTATCTTTCACTGTTCCATACATGTACTTTACTGTACCTTTAAGTTTGTCTTAGTTTGAGGGAATGTAGCCACCCTGCAAATCAAGGGCCGCTTGTAGTTCCCATATGAAAGGTAAATTTTTGCAGATTCCTAGTAAGTATGAAAAAGCTTTATTGATTATGAATTCAAAGCAGAACATTTTTGAAGGTCGTTTTACTCGATGTATTGTGTAATATTATTTTGTTGTCTTTGTCCTTTGGTCATATATAATGGGCTAGATTTTTGGTCTCTGGTATTTGTTTGCTCTTTCATAAGAGTCCACTTCATTATATTGCTGGTTCAGATATTTTCCAATAATCAAAAAGGGGGGGGGACTATCAGGAGAAAGTGCCAAGCTATTACAACTATATAGTGCTTGGAAGGGGTCAGGATAAGGATTTGGGATGAGGGGGAGGAAAGGAATGGTGCCCAACCACTTAGACGGTTGGGAATTGAAAGCCAGCCTTCATGAATTGAGTTCGTCACTACTACTTTTTGTTTCTCTCTCTCTCTCTCTCTCTCTCTCTCCTTCTCCCTCTTAAAGATATGGAATATCCATCAAGAGCAAATGACAAAGAATATTTATACTTTATTATTTTTCTTGTGTTTTTATCTTTAGTTGATAATTTGTCATTTTCTTATTTTTTATCAGAAGGAGAAGAGAAAGAGGCATCAATGATAGCTACTCAGGCAACTGTTGCACAGACATCTCAACTTGTAATGGAAACCATTTTAGAGAAACTACGTGCAGAGATCCATCTACAGCATACGCAGTTTTCAGAATTATCAAAGGAGCAGGTGGCTGAGCAAGTGAATCTAAAAGTAGAAGCAGCAGCTGCTGTGTTGGGGCAGCAAGTGTCAGAACAGCTACAGGATACACTTCATGCATCCAAACAGCATTGCATGAAAGTGTTAATGCTGCTGTTAAAGAAGCTGTACCAGAATTCATTGCTTCAGCTGTTCCTAAAGCTGTGGCATCTGCTGTAACTGACTCAGTTACTGCAGCAGTTCCTGATGCTGTTGAAAGAACAGTAGCAGGTGCTGTGAGTGTAGCTGTAGAAGGTGCTGTAAACACAGCTGTTGATAGAGCAGTTGCTGCTGCTGTGTCTGATGCTGTTCCTGATGCAGTCAAAGCAGCTGTATCAGAAGCTGTACCCCAGGCTGTTGAAAGTGCAGTACCCAAAGCTATTACGAAAGCCTTGCCAAATGCAGTGAATGATGCAGTTCATAAGGCTGTAAGTGCAGAAGTTCAAGGTGTTGTTGCAGTTGCCGTGCCAGAGGTAGTTGCATCAGTTTTGCCAGCTGCCATTTCCACTGCAGTGAACGAGACTGTGTCATCAGTTGTTGCAGAGGCTGTAATGGAACTGAGAACAAATAAGGCAGGTGAACAGTATGCAAAGGTAAGACTCACATTTATTTTATTCAATCACTGTACTTTTGGGAATTTATTTACTATGTTAAAGTTGCCACATGTAGCAACCTCATTTTGTGTAAGCTGTATGAAGTATTTAAAGTAGCAGACAAAGCATGGTAAATCCAATTAGAAAGCTATCTGTTGAATATCTCGATAGTCAGCTGGTGCCATTGGCCAACATTTTCAACAACAAAGTGTGGAAAGTTTTAAAGCACAGATTAGACTGCACGTAGTGTATGGCAGGAATCTCGGTTGAACATTTTGCTATTGTCTTGTTCATGAACATATTCCCAGTGGGCTTCATGTAGTACCAGCAAGCTGTACCTATTAAACCATAAAGAATGTTTTATACAGTATTTAGAGTAGCACTTGCTCACGTGCTGATTGGTGATGAGCCTTCTGGCCACAGTTGGATATCTTGCACAATGTTTTGTCTTGTGGCACACCACTGGCTGGGGCTGTGTAAGAACATTTATGTATCTATTTCCTATAAGTCTTGAAGATGCCAGAAGTGCAGATAAATTTAGGTTCCTGCTCTGTACTTTGGTGCTTTCTTCTCTGATTGTGGAAAGTGATTGATCTGTGCTGCAGCAGTTGTTCGCAAGTGGAAAAATAGAAGAAACTGAATTGAAAACTTTTTATAATGTGGGAAAATTAAAGAAAATTATTTAAAAGATAAACAAAGTAACTTGGTCATTTTCTTCCAGGTGAGAGGAACTGGTGAGGAAAGAGTAGCCTTCCAGCAGGGGCCTCATCAGGAGCCTCATCAGGAGCTTCATCAGTTTCCACCAGTTCTGAGGATGCTACATTTCTGCAACCGTAAATATCTCTAAAAATAACAGCGCAAATTTTTCCTTCATTCCTGCGGGAATGCCTTTTGCTGCTGGACTGAATGAATCTGCTGTGATTCAGATTGTGAAAGATGCTCTATTAAATATGATGCAGACAAAACTGGCATGGTGGATCACGCTTTGGAAAGTGCTGGAGGAAACGTAATTTCTACTCGCTGCACCGAAAGTTACCAGGTGAGCTTTATTTATATATACTAAATTATATTTGTATGTTATAAACAACTGGTTTATTTTCTGTAGAACATATTCATTATTATTACCTGGTTTTCATAGTGGAAAGGCATTGTTCTGTAATTTTTGTATTATTATTATGGGTATACTGTAGTGAAACAAGGTAATAAATATTGGATTATAAATTATATATTATAAATATGATGCATACTCTACATTACTAACATGGTTAGCATTGAAAAGCATCAAAAGGCTCAGGTTATAAGGTAATTATGTATGTATATTAGTGCTATTCTGATGACTAGAAGTACTGTATGTGAAAGATGTACTAGATATACATCTGTATCTATAAAATAGAATGTATGTCGTTGAAATCCAGACGCCTGGGGGTTAGCTCCACCAAACTTCACAAGATGAATAAGGTTGGGTAAGGGAGTGTCATAGGCCAGTCAGTGTCAGCCTAAGTGAAGTGCTTTTAAGAAATGCAGTATCTGCTTTTATATTCTTTTATGAAGGACGTCTTCACCATGTGAGATTTTCATGACAGTCTAAAATATTTGTTCTTTCCCTTGTTAAGTATTTCTAGTACTTTGTAATAATTTTTTTGAAAGTGGGGGGGGGGGGGGACTATAAGAAGAAAGCATGAAGTCATTACTACTATATAACACTTGGAGGGGGATCAGAATAAGAATTTGGGATAGGATGGTGGGTGGGGTGGGGTGGGGGGAAGGAAAGATTCCCAACCACTTGGACAGTCGGGGATTGAACACTGACCTGCATGAAGCGAGACCGTCAAGAAGGGGGTGGAGAATAGTAGAATGAGGGGGAAGAATGAAGTGATAATAAAATTTTATTCACTTTGACTTCTCGAATTGCCTCCTTTTCTCTTTATCTTTACTCTTATTCATATATATTTATCTATTTCTTCTAAAGATTGCTTACATTCATTGTATAAAGCAGAATTTTTACATTACAAGTACAATATATTTACTTTAAAGAATTTTTCAAACTGTTTCAGGTCCATCAAGCACAAGTGAGAATTTTGGGTATTCCAGTTTACCATTATTCTACAAACAACCCTCGATCTATTATTCAACCTGACCGAATGCCAGGCCAGTGCTGGGCTTTTAAGGGATCTCAAGGTTATATTGTAATTCAGTTGGCTGGCCTCGTGAAACCAACAGCCTTCAGCCTTGAACATATTCCAAAATCTCTCTCGCCAAATGGTGAAATTGAGTCAGCCCCTCGAGAGTTTGAAGTATGGGGTCTCTTTACTGAGAATGATGAAGGTGTTCATTTAGGAAGTTATGAATATGACCAAAATGAAGAACCCCTTCAGTCTTTCATTGTGAAGAAAGAAAATAATGAATACTTTCCCCTTATTGAGTTGAAAATAAATAGTAACCATGGTAATATGCACTACACTTGCCTGTACAGATTTAGAGTACATGGTGTGCGGCATTTGTAAAATCACAAGATTTGTGATCTCAGGCATTACTTAAGAAGAAGTGATGATACTCCCAAGTGCTATTAAGTTTTAGTGACTGGTGGCCTTACATTCTTGTATCTTGAGTGTTGGCTAGTGGTATTCTTCCTAAAAACATTAACTTTTTTTTTAAAAACAAAAAAGGTTTTTATTTTGTGTTTTAGGATATTAGATGCAATTTCTATGTCCACTTGTATCTTCGTATAATTGTCGATAATGCAAGTCCAGAATCGAGTGAGGAAAGATGCAGATGAAAGTACTGTATTTTAATGTGTGCATGTATCATGTACTGTATGTTCATTTTATGGAGTATGATCATGTGTGATCTTCAAATTTTGTGATATTGTAAGGCTAAATGTAGAGAATACACTTGACAAGAGTACCTGCTGTTGTAATTCAGAGGATATTGTCCCTGAAATTAGTATGACTGGTTTTCTTGATTAAATACTTTTCAATATGAGACAAGCATTTGGATCAATTGATTCTATAAATGCAGAAAGTTTTCCTTAATTTTATTAAGCAAATTGTCCTACATAAAACAATCCATAGAGCTTATATTTTTATTAGGTGATGGTAATTCCAGAAGATTTTGACCTTGTGTCAAAGCTGATATTACTTCAGCTCAAGAAATTTAATTACACAATTCTAAGCTCTTTTCCTAATTTAACTTTTACCGAACAGCTTTTGTAAAGTTTGGTGTGCATTTGCAATAAGATTTAATTACAACAGATCAATACATATATATTTATATATATTTTTATTTAAATAGAACGAGTAGTGGTGCTTTATACAGCCTTCTGAATAATACAATAAACTTTCAATAGTTTTTTTACTAGAGGTTCAAATTCATTTTTTGTGCAAGTTTTTTTTATATATACTGTACATTATAGTAAAGATGAGTAAAAGTGTAAATCATAATTTCATTGGAGGTTGTTCCCTGGGTTGTCAAACTATATTTTTATGTTGCCAAAGGTTGCTTGTAATGTGGCATTTCCACGTCACACAATATTTGCCTGTCTTAGAGGCTTAGGTATAATTAGCCATTCACATTCTCGTCTAGTTAAATTATTGAAACCCAAAGATTTGTAGATAGCCAAATTACTTTACTTTTTTTTTTTTTTTTTTAACAAGGTACAAAGAGGATTAACGTTGGTATGTGTGTGTGTGTGTGTAGATGTATGTACTTATTATGTACAGACCTTGAACATAACTTTATATAAATAACTTTTGTACATTTTTTTGGAAACACATGACAAGATGTATTTGACTGAGGAAATAGTTGTTTGCACATAATTGGCTGTAGCCAGACCTGTCTATTTCTTTCATGCTTTCAGGGTATGATTATTTGCTAGTCTTCATTCTTTATCAGCCAGAAGAAACTAATAAACAATAACCCTTATCCATATTTACTTACACCAGAGTTACTGTAATAATACTGTACATTCCTCTGAATTTGATCAAAATGCAAGTGAATTGTGAATAAACAATTTGACATAATGAATGCATTTAAAGAAAGCAGTCAGATTTTTGCAAGCTGATCGAGCTTTCCTTTCCGATTTAAATTTTAAATATTACCGTTATAAATGGTGGCTTGTACTATGGGGAAGCTAGTGCTATTAAGGTGTAAGAGCAGTTAGAATACAGAGGTACCCAAGTTATGGAAGATCTAAAAGGCCCGGCCCCCAATAAAATATTAAAATAAACTGATAGTGGCTTGTTACTGCATTAGTCAGCCTAGAGGTTGATCATAGATCTCCTACACAGGAATAATGGATACTCCTTTAACTAACTTATTTATTAACCCCTTAACAACCCCCCATATACATTCACACCAATAACAATAATAATAATTACTTTACCACACTATCTTACGTTAAAAGCCTTGTCCACATAGGCATGATACAAGGTTTACACTGTGAACAAGCTAGGGTAAAGTACTACTGGTTAAGAACTGAAGCTTGATGCAGCTTAGGGTAGTGAGACCACGTGGTACCCTAATACAACACAACACAACCCTACACTTAGGGGTACCCAAAATACTGGCAAATGCTACCCCCAGGTCTCGCCAATCTTTCACTACCAGAGTAGGCACACTTACAAACACAGTATATAACTTAACTTAAGGTAAGGGAAATAAGTAAAAGGGAAGGTAGAAGGGGAGAGAGGTGCAGCCACAGAGCCCCGATGTTTACACCTCAAACGCCAGCAGAGAAGAACGCTTCCAGTGACCAGATCAGGGCTCCCGCATTGTGTGGTGCCAGGAGGAGCCTAATTGATCGTGCAGCTATACACGTTAAAAATCTTCCCCTATGCATCATACTGTTACTTTACTCGTTCTAAGGATAGTTAATCTTATAACAATGTTATACTTAATCCACAACAAGCTCAAGAGTCTGAATGCTTGTGAGCAACAAGATTCGTCTTACGTTTGGCAAGGAAGATACGACAAATGCGCCTCGCCATGCATCAAAATACTATAAGGTAGTTTATTTAGCTCAATTTGACCTCTGGTTTCCAACTGAGGAACCCAGGGTCGTAACAATTACAAATTTAGGAACAGGAAGCTCTTGTGGAAAGAAGTAAGGAAATGCTTCAAGAAATGGGAGAAACTAAATAGTGTAGATTAAAATTAGTTGGGAAGAATACTTGGATAATCCAGTGGGTTAAACTAAGAAAAGAGCTGTTAATGTAAACATGATTGGATATGATCATGAAAGAAGGGTACAAGAATGCATATCAGGTGAGATGGATAGATAGATATATATAATAAAGAGGGTTTATGAGAGTACATAGCATTGATGTTTTTACATTTTTGTAAAGTCACTAACACGCATAGTGCTTTGGGCAGAGGCCATATATCTATGGATGAGGCTAGTCCATCTCTGAGAAAGATGAAATGTGGAAAATCTGCAGATATTGCAGGTTATGACTTTATAAGTGCCCAGGATGACTAAAATGTTTTCATTTAATTTCATCTCATGTGTGTTGGGTTATTTGTTTTCAGACCCGTTAATGTGACATGTTCTCGGCATATTGATGAGGTATATTCAGAAATTATTAAATGTAGTGGAAAAATGGAAAAAAAAAGTTGGTTGGAATGTATGCTGATAGCAATTGCTATGTAACTGGTGTGTAGTCCACTTGTCTGGTGAATGCTGGTTGTGAAATTATCACCTAGGTCATTAGTGACCCATGAGGATATCCAGACAATTGGATAAAACTCAAAACAGCAGCAGCAGTAATTTGTAAATATAGTACAAGCTTGAGTAGTCACTAGTCAATACCTTGAGCCAGAAATGGGGGCACTGCTAGCCTAGTGTAGTTGGTAAAGGATCGAGGCAGCACGTCTTGTAAAAGAAGCGCGCTGTTGACACTGGTGATGCTGGCAGTGGATCCTTTGGAGAAGAGAATATCAGTGTCAATCCTGAATGTAATTCTTGCTGGAGCACATTCCCCAAGACAAAATATAAACTAAAGTGTGGTCCTCTGTGTCACTGATGCTTCAAAGCCAGGAAAAGCTTCAGTGCTTGCTTACTGAAGACTACTCTTGACTCTTCATGTTGATGATCTATCTGTGCTGTCAGGGTGATGACTGCAGTTTCCTTCAACACCAGCTGCAACTTTCAATTCCTTCCATGACATCCTGGGCCACTAATCATGGTTTTGAATTCTCTAACTAAAACTTTTGTTATAACTTTTACTCGGAAGGCCATTCTTCATCCCTCTATGGTAATTCCCTTCTGTTCAAGGATTCTGCTAAACTTTTGGGATTGATCTTTGATACTCGTTTGTCTTGGTCACCCCCATATCTCTCGCCTCTTGAGGTGAATGCCCCAGGGCTCTTGCCTTAGTCTTGTCACATACTGTACTTCCTGGGGAACTGATAGGCACACACTCCTCTCCGTTCTGTCTAAACATTTATGGCTTCCCTGCCTATTCCTCTGCTTCCTTCAACTCTGGTGTTGTCTTAATGCTCCTCATCATACTGGCTTACACCTCGGTTCTGGTGCTTTTCATTTGTCCTCTTCTCAGAGGTTGTATGTTGAAACTGGCATCCTGTCTACAGGATTGTTGTAATCATTACTACCTTTGCTACCTCCTATGATCCCTGCAACATCCTCACTCTTGCCTGTACCGTGCTTTGGCTGTTACTCCTCGGTTGGTCTCTGTTCCTTTTCATCACCTTCTTTTTCCATACAGATGTCTCGCTTGCAAGATTTCCTCTCGGTTCACATTTGCAATATACCTGTATCTCCTAGAGTTGTTCCATCCTTGCCCCCCATGGAGGAGTGTACTTGCTAAATTTTTTAGGGTCTTGACCCACAGGGCTTCCACCCCTCCTACTGTTAAGAAATGCCTTTTCCTCTAATCCCTTTCTTTGCGCTCCCATTCCATTGCCCAATTCATAGACATGTCTCTGTCTGCTGACAGTGTTGGCTACTTCACTGAATTCCTGACCAAACCTTTATGTACTACCTCCCCTTTGAGACTAGCATCTTCACAGTGAAACTTTATGCAGTTTTGTATGCTCTTCCTTTGATGTCAACTCCATCTGTTTAGAGCACCCAACCTCATTTTCTGTTTCCTGGTGGAAAGGTGTGATCATACTGACACCTGTGTAGTTTCCCTATTTCTATTAAATTTTTACTCCTCAGAAGTGAAGTGGGGGAGTGTCTTGGTCGACAGGAGTTAGTTCACCCAGGGCAGTCCTGAACTCAAAACGTGTTCCAGTGGGAACATGTAGGTTGAGTCGGTGTCGACTGTGATTTGTCTGTGATACCCAGTGATGTATTGGTGATTAGACCGACGCGTCCCAGGATGGCCAAGTTGAGTTATGAGATGGAATTAATGTCCATCTGTTATAGCTGAAGGCTTGTTATAGCTGAAGCCTGTGTAGAAGCCAGCCAGTGTGTTGCTGGAGACCCCTGCCAGTGTGTGTTGCTGGAGAGTAGAAGTGGCGACAATACTGTAGAAGACTGGCCCATGATTTACTGAGAAAGGTGAGGACCATACAAGACTGACTCAAGGAGGGTACCTAGTGTTATAAGATAGAAGTGGACTAGCTGGGAAAGAAGATTGCATTAGTTCTTTAATAGTGTTTAATAGAGGACATCTTCAAGAGGAAACTAGATTTATTCCTACAAGGAGTTCCGGACCAGCCGGGCTGTGGTGGGTATGTGGGCCTGCGGGCCGCTCCAAGCAACAGCCTAGTGGACCAAACTCTCACAAGTCGAGCCTGGCCTCGGGCCGGGCTTGGGGAGTAGAAGAACTCCCAGAACCCCATCAACCAGGTAACCAGGTATCAACCAGTGTCCTGTGTGAAAGTGACCCCTGCTGTGTTATATGCTGTACATGTGTATATATAGTTTAGAAGTACACTTGGTGATGGTTCTGTTTAGAGTTGTCTACTCCATTTCCCTTTAGACTGACTATTACTGCCATTTCTTAATAACTTACCTATGACTGGGTTGGATCAGGTAAGAAGAGGCACTAAGATCCGATAGAAGTTTGATATAAAAGAACCCAATTACTAGCCAAGTAAAGCCGTAATACTTCAATTGCTTTTCTAATGTCAACATTCCTTTGTCATTTTGGTTGAGACTTGCAGTGCCTTCATGGCTCTGGAGTCATTTAACCCTTTGCATCTTGTGGTAGTTGAAATCCAGTATTGGTTGTTTCTTTTCTAACAGGTTCAAGACAGTTGAGTTTTGCTGGGTTTCTAGCCATATTAGTGTTACCTTGAGTGAACTTGCAGACACTGCCACCAAGGAGGCCATCTACACTTATCTTATCTCCCAAATAGGCATCCCTTGTTCAGATTTCTACCCAGGCATTCATTCTTCAATCTGAAAATGTTGGCAGGATATTACCCTGGTATTACAGGTGACAAACTGTGCTTTCTTAAAAGCTAGCCTATCCATTTGGCTTTCCTCCTACCACCATAATAGGTAATGGGATGTGCATCTGGCTATGTTACATATTGACCGTATGCCCTTAACTCACGGGCACTTAATGGAATGCTGCCCATGTCCTGGTTGTCCGAACTGCATTGTCCCACTTACATTTGTGCACTGCCTTAAAGAATGTCCCTATTTTCAGAACAATCATGTGTCTTGCTTTTCAATGTACCTTTGAGGTAATTTGTCCATCAATATAATCATTGGTGAATCCATTATCACTGATATTGCTTGCCTAATGTACTTTTTTCTAGTATTGGCATCCTAAGTGTTATTTAGTGCCTTTTGAATATCTAGCAACACTGGTGCTATGTAGATTCCCAGATTGGTGCCTACTTTTGATAATTACTTATTGAAGACTACAGAAAAGTGTTTTAGCTCCTTATGCCTCTACCTAACCTTCTATACCTGGCACTATCGTTATCTTTTAATGTTCAAGTTGTTATATTTTTTATTGTAGTTGTGAATGGAAGTGACTTAAAAAACATATTTCAATGTACTGTACTGTATTCTACTGGTCCATTCGCAATTCTGGTCTGTTCTCATTCTCGTTCTACTGGGCCATACTCAATTCTGTACGAGTATTCTATACTCTTACAGAATTTAATTTTTTTTTAAGACTACTGTGTATCTAGCTGTCACCAATATTCCCTTGCCCCACATCTTGATTTAACTAGGCTGTCCTTGTGTACCTTGCTTATTCTCTTCATAACACTTGCATGTCTTGCGGGCAACCTACCACGCACCACAAGGTAAGCCGAGCATTGTCCGTGAGCTCCCACACCACTCCAATGTTTATACTTTTTTTTCAGCTTTCTCACCTCAATTTTTGTGCTACTTTGTTCAATTTGGTATCAAATTGTTTGCAATAGAATGCTGTAAAGGGATATACATATTGCATATAAGAACATTACAAATACAGTACCATAAGATAAAGTACATCATGTGAAAAACCTTCTTTTCGTCACTGTTTACAATCATTATTCATTCCAGACATTGTCACACCATATCATTCGTTTTTGAGTTCCTTCCTTCATGAGTGTTTGTATCATATGTAGGTATATATCATATGTACAAAAAAATGAAAAAAACATATCTGTACTTACCACCCAATGATGTTTGTAGAGCATGAGTTCAGCATTACGTAGAACCCCTTCACCTGCTCCAGGAAAAGATTTCCTGAAGATGCTCAACAGATATTTTGTAGGTGGATGGGAAGATGGTGGCGTGCATTTTAATTAAAACAAGTCCCATATTATTGTGACAATAAATGGAATTTTTACAAATTTATTAATCGATACACACATTCTGTGTGTTTGTTTTTATGCAGCAGATTGCATCATCAGGGTGCCAAAGTGTTAAGGTGAGGTTATCTTAAACCATCTCAGTTCTGGTACTGGTCTAGTTGCAAACCTCTATATATATTCTCAAGTTTCATTTTGTGCTTCGCAAGGTATGGCTTTTATGCTTATGCATGCTCTGTGAACTGCAGTAATGGTATTAGAGGCAATCTATACAATTCTGAACTTGAACTGGACTTGTATATAGATTTGAAAATGCCTTTGTTTAGATTATTTCATTATGTTCACTTTCTGGTAGGGCTTCATGACTTCCTGAAGCTATTATGTTGAGGTAGCTCCCCACAACTAAGTCACATCAGTCTTAGGATACCTGGTTGATGGGGTTCTAGGAGTTCTTCTACTCCCCAAGCCCAGCCCAAGGCCAGACTTGACTTGTGAGAGTTTGATCCACCAGGCTGTTGCTTGGAGCGGTCCGCAGGCCCACATACCCACCACAGCCCGGTTGGTCCTGCACTCCTTGAAGGAAACAATCTAGTTTCCTCTTGAAGAGGAAACTAGATTGTTTCCTTCAACAATCCCAGGAGTCCAGTTTGGCCTACTGGGGTCCTAACCCTTCCCTCTCAGAGGTACAGGGATTATTGCAATCATTCTCATGAGAAAACATCCAGCAAGTGAGCAAATCAATACAGATAGCTGCAAGGTTTACAGAAAGCAAGACACAAACTTTTAAAGTACTACTCTACAAACGATTTGCTCAAACTAGTTATGCCAGCCACCAACAGGTGGCAGTACAGGTACTACCACGAGCTCCATGCATCAAAGTCATTCTGGCCTTTGTCCAGAACTGATGCATCCAGATGCATCAGTTTTTTCAAACTGATGCACCAGGTGGGGAATCATGGAGCCACTACATCTCTACAAGATAGACACATTTCATTGCATTCAGCTCTGGCTTTCCCCAGCCAGAGCTTCTGGGTGAGTAACTAACAGAAGCTCTGGCAACTAACTAGCTCTAATTATTCTGGTAACTAACAGAATAGAAGGAAAATGAGTCTTACAAAGGAGGAGAGTAAAAATGGCACTTACGAACACGAGACCTGAATGGGAAAACCAAGGGCCGCACAAGTTCGATGGGGACCAGGGACCAAGGAATGAGGCACCAGGACCTTTGTTAGACCCCCAAATCCCCCGAACCTGATTATCAGCCTGAGACATGTTAGCAGATCCCATCAATCTGACCCCTTGTACCCAGACATGTGAATAATTTTATTCAACCCAATAGAGAACAGTACAGCATTTAAATTAACACTATATTCTCGGGCTCCATATTTTTGCTCTCCGGTACTACATATTTCTCAACTGCTTATTTGTTCCTATCGACTTGTACAAAATTCTCAAATGTTAGTTCATTTCAGAAGTTGAAATACTGTATCATAAGTCATTCACTTAGGCATTAGGAGACTCGAACTGCCGACCGAACTGAGGCAGAAACTCTTCCACTGAGCTATTGGGAGGCTCAATAGGAAAGATCTCAAGAGGCAGGAAACCCCTGCCCAACTGAGATTTTATACTTCCCCACCTTCTCTTAAGCACATCAGAAATTAGTGATCCATTCCCATGTGCTTGACGGGAGGTGGGGAAAGTATAGAATCTCAGTTGGGCAGGGGTTTTCTGCCTCTGACTTCTTTCCTATTGGGAGGCAGAATAGGAGCTATTTCCAATTCCACCTCACACCATGGGGTCAGTGGTTTGAGTATCGTAGTGCTTAAGTGAAAAACGTTTATTTACATGATAGTGTGGTTGACAATTTGACAGGAAATTAGTGATCCACGCCTATGTCATATAAATTGTCAACCACACTATCGTGTAAATAAACGTTTCATTAACTTAAGCACTACGAGACATGAATCACTGACACCATGGTGTGAGGCTGAAGCTCTTCCACTGAGCTGTCGGGAGGCCCAATAACTCAGGGGCCCAAATGTATCATAAAAACATATTTAATGACCAAATCTTGTTAAAGAAATTAGCTTTGCTTTTCAAAACATTTATTTTCTTTTAATTACTTAAGTATGGTATGCAATTGCATAACAGCTGGCATGCACCTGTACATAACATGACAGCCAAAACATTGAAGATGAATATTCCTGCAAGCAAGTGGACTGGATAATAAAACGACTAACTATGACATTGTTGTTTAGTGTTACCGACTAGACACATGGCCACAAATATTATGCAAAAAAGTAGCAAAATAACTACATCTCCATCAAGCTTACTAGTGTCAAGAATTAAAATTACTTTTCCTGTTACAAAACTATCTTGAACACTGGAAAATTTGTATTATCACAGAAAAGGATGAAGGTCTTGTTAACTACATAAATCAAATTCAGAGAACCTACAGGTTTTAATGATAAAATAAAAACTTCAACTTTTTTACACTAAGCAAAACATTTCACATTATATATTTCAGATTTAGCATTTTAAATTTTATTGAATTATTGATGGCATGCTTATTGCCTTAAAATTTGAAAGAAAACTTGGCAAATTTAAAAGTTTAAGTTACTACAAAAATGCTAGGTATGGTATAAAAAAAATAAAAATAAAAGGAAAAAAGTGAAATAGAAATTCTTATTACACTAAAAATAAGGGCTGTGCAAGTCCAATCTAAATACAATATTCAATTCTTGTTTCATATGATCTTGAATAATTTCATTATAGGCCTAACCAGACGCCCACTGACAAGCTGATGTGATACAGATTACCAGTCACTTTACAATGTGATTACAAGCAATCCACCAGCTTCAGCTAATGATGGCAAGAGCCATACCATTTGAACTTTTAACAACAAATCTATTAATAAGAATACATGTTTTAAGATTTTTAAGATAATCTACCTCCATTTGTGACACTAAGGCACAATAAATCCTGAAAACCATGTCCAACTGGTAATCTTGCTATATACAGTACAAGGTTTTCAAAATTAATGCTTTGTAACTTAAATCTAAACAAAGTCCAACTTTCAGTAAAGGAGTTATTTTCTGGTCAGACATCTAGGCCTGTATTTTCTATTAACTTTAACATCAAAATCAATTCATTATCTCCTGAAAGTTGTGCACTGTAAGATGAGCCAAAACACTTCAGATAAACAGGGCAACACATAGTTTGGTGCCATCAATAGAAATACTGTACTGTATTAATGGTAAACCTATACAGTACTGTATATATTTTTTTAAATGATCAGGTCTTTTTTTTTTCATAATTACATCTTTGGCATAATCATCACATTGCAGGACATTTTAATTATGATAGATGTAACAGCTACACACCTCCATATACATGACGGAACATTTAAAGCACAATATCATAAATATTCCTTTACTATACTACTGTATTAGCAACACTTACTCATATCACAATGTAAATATAATGGTATGAATTATGTGAGACTACAATAATGGCCTCTGGCTATTTTGAAAAAAAAAAAAAAATTAAACCTAAAAATTCAGGTAGAGAATATTTTCTTTGAAATGCCACTAAAAGCCATCATGTTATATTGATTAATTAATTAGCCTACCATTCACTGATATAACTGCTATTACATCGTGTGGCCCCATTATGGCGTGAGACACACTTGGAACAAGCGAGGTGGTGGTGGAGGCCAAAACCATCGGTACAGTAGTTTCAAAGTGTTATACAGTATGACAAAAAGTGCCAGGGTGCAGTTCTTGTCCTGTAACTACACTTAGGTATTTACAATACATATAACAGTACAGTATATATAAACATTTATGTACATGCACAAGTACACATTTATTTATTATATTTTTCTATTAGATCCTAGAGACAGAAATCATCAGTAGACTACCTTCGCAATCTTTATATACGATATATCCTTATCAGCTCTCTTAATATCATTTATTAGCATATGTAAATAAATTCTATACATACAGTATAGTGTGTGTGAACAATATATTTATATATAGTGATAGATATTTTTATTTTAGTAAACTAGGTTTTTGTTTAATTTGAGCCAAAACTAACTTAGCAACCTGATCTAGCCTTCATATGCATATTACCATATTCATAAAAATTGTCTATCAAGGTAAAACAGGTCAAAATACTGTACATTAGTATCTAATGTTATCATATAATGTTAATTATGTATTGAATTATAATCAGATACATTTTTGCTAGTACTGTACTGTACAGGTATTTGAAAATAAACAAATATGCTCTGGCTATTAAATGGACCTTGTCTACAAGACCTAGTAGTATGATTTTTGCTATTAGGTACAACACACAGTCTACTAAATATAAGTGTATACAACAGCTGGTACAAGGAAGCTCGTTATCGAGGTACTTAATGTAGAACAGATTATTATATGGTTACATTGTCTATCACTATAAATAAAACTACAACATCTGTATAGACATCATCTACATATTGGTATATTATTTTTTATCCCATAATTACTGTACTAATGCATTCTAACACATTTCACATTAACAGTGAATAATATAGGGACAATGACTAAGATGCACCAATAAACATTTGCCATGTCATTATCACACATTAAACATCTGATTTTATTAATCAATATTTTCTAGATGATGTGTGTGTACACATGCAGTTCAGTCTGTGTAATGTGCAGTGTAAAGCAATTTACTCTTCCAATGGACAGACACAAATTTACAGGTTTTATATATTTTATTTTTCCTGCCTCTTTATACAAGAATTTCCATTTTAGATATGATTTAATTTCACCTTCAGTCTACAAAAAGGTTAAGCTTATAGTCTGTTTAACTTCATCCTCTTTTACCTCTCCAATACATACAAGGTAAGCAGTGTTGAGTATAAGGCACATGGTTTAATCTTTATAATGGGTAAGCAGGGATATCATTTGCTAGTGAGCAAAACTTCAATTTGTTTACTTAAGAAATCCAAGATAACAGCTGAGTAATTATCAAAAGATACCACTAAGCTAGTACATATGGCTGTGCTGTTGAACACTTAAATACACCACAAGAGACTCAAGACTTCCTAGATATCACGTACAATGCCAATATGGGAACAGAAAGACTCAAGGTGATCTACATTATGTGAAAGGAGTCAGATTCAACAAAGATTATATTTGAGAGATGTGGGTGGTAGTATAATGTCCGATCATTCTGAAAATCAGGATATTCAACCAGGAGATAGACGAGTGTAAACGAAACAATACAATTAAAATAGTAAGATGATGTCCACACAGGGTTAACCTTGTATGGGTAATATGTATCCAAGTCAAGGATATTTCTCACTTTCTGCTGTGGTGATAGGAGGAAAGCCATGGGAATAGGTCACAGATGATGGCACATAATTTGTTATAGATAGTAGCTAGTCATCTAACTTTTCAATGGTTGCATGTAACATTAGGCTATAATTGTAGAGCCAGCTTAATGAAAATAAGTTTACTTTATTTAAAAAGTGTGTGTTGTCCTGCATCATCCAAATTATCATTATTATTGACAACAAAATAACTATCATTCATTAAGTTTAGTAGGTTTTATTCAATGAAGTCATATTAAAAGGATATTTACTACTTGGATTACACTTATATTATTACCACTAAAATAAATCAATGTATTTTTTTAGAATAATACAGTACTCCAAGTTGTTACAGTCACTGATTACATGTTTGTAACAAACAAAAGGAGCTTAAAATTAATAGATACTGTACCAGAATGTGAAGTTTCATAGATTAGCAACTGCATTAGTTTGTAATCAAGAAAAATGGTCATGCAATGGGCAAAATATTTCAGACATTAAATTTTAATGCCTTTTTAACTACATTGCTAGAAAGCTGCTCGTATAAGATACAAGTAACAATGTAATTACAGCAAACAAATTTTCAGACTAGATTAGACTGTATCGAGCTTCCTCTGAGCCACATACCAGTATCCTTTCAAGGCTAATACAATGGAACCTCGATATTCAAACTTAATTGGTTCCAGAAGGCTGTTTGAGTGCCGAGCTGCTCGAGTACCGAATAATTTTCTCCATGAGGAATAATGTAAATTGGATCAATCCATTCCAGACCACAAAAAATACACTTATGAATACAATAAATAAATTAAATAAATGCAAATATATTCTCACTTTCCCTGTAATTAGAAGAATTGATGACATATGTGGAAGGTGGTGAGGAAGAGGAGAGATGGAATTGTTTGGCAGGGGAGTCTCCTACCATAAACACTTTAGGTAATTTGGCTTCTGGGGTTCTTTTCTCTCTCTTTTTTTTTCTGTTTACCCCTCGAGGCTCAATAAATGCTTTTCTTACAAGAAACTTGTCAAATTTAGGCATACCAAACTCAGTAGCAAGAGCAAACATATCGGCACTACTTTCATATTTTGCTACGAGTTCTTTTTTTTTTGTCTCTGTTGTGATTCTAACTATTGTAATAATCTTTATGTTTGGCTCTTATCAATACCAGTAATTGTCTTGGGTGCCATGGTGAGTTATTTATGCTAAAAATATATAAAATAATATCCAAGAAAACACAAGAAAGTTAACAGAGAGGTTTAGCAGGGTATGCACTGAACAGCAGTTACTGGGAAACTGACTCATCGGTTGTGTGTGATTACGTTTGAGTGCCGAGCAAATGGTCGACAAACAAGCATGAACACAGCATTCAAATGCCGAATTATTCAAGTTGGGAACCATTAGAGTACTGTACTAAGGTTCTTCAGTATTTACTGGTAACTTTTTCTCAGTTTTATCAGTTGAGCCCTTTCTTAATCAAATTTAATTGTTTTAATGCAGTATGCTTTGCTCTTCCTAGAGATTCATGTTTTTTCAGTGCATGTAAGTTGCAACTGTTGCATTTTACTTACTTGGCAGTCAAATCAAAACAATGGGGCCACCAATCAAATGTTAGAGAAGATAAACAGATGACTAGCAATACTGGAAAATATCAACCAACATTTGGACTGATTGATAGATCAATACAGACAAAAGCAGATACTGTACTGCACAATACCAACATTGTATGGCAAGATGGGCTCAATTGTTGACCTAATAATATACAACACAATTCTATGTACTGCTCAAATAAAGTACCTGAAGATGTTCAAACTTCAAAGAAACAACTTATACTATACCAGAAATTAATTATCCAGTCCCTAACCTGCTTTTATGGATTTAGAAAGTCATCCACCCACATATTTATCCAATACAAAAACTGCAGAGATGCTGCACATTAAAGCCAAGGCATATTTTTGCTACTAAATTACAGTATTGTGATAACTTTTTTCTCACCAATTGCCGACATGTTTTAGTTAATTACAATACTGTATAATTGTTAAGGTAATTTTGAGACTTGAAAAATGTCTTAACTAATTTCCATATTAATGGCCATATCAAACTATTTTGCTTAATTTATTACACTACCTACACCTCTGATCATTCCATAGCTGGATGCACTGAATCGCTGAATAATAAATGAACCTATGATTGATTTTTTATCTATCCCCCATCTCTTATTATTTTCCAAATTTCATCAGTTATTAAAATAACACAGTTTAATATCAAGAACAAATGTACAAAGCAGAAACCTAAACAAAACATAAATCTCTTGTAAATGTTTATAAAAAACAAAAACTAACTACATTTCCTTCATATGCAAATAGCTCTGTTGAACAAACAACCACATACGAGCAAAGATGATTCCGACATCTTGAATAAAACCTACTGCAAGAATGATTTATCAGATGCCATAAGTATTTTATATTGTTCACCCAAAAACACTCTAGGGCATGCTAATTCCAGCAAGAATATATAGCTGATTTATGTGGGATATACATAAGGAGCCTAGATATCCTGGTGTTAATCTCAGTCCAAAATCATTAGAGGTAGTCAATGAAACAAGCACGCTAATAAGAGCATTTCATGCAATTAGAAAATCCTTAGATCAGTGAATCAAACTGGAAGTACACTAATGTTGCCCTAATCTTGGATCAAAAAGACAATATGTAGCAGAGACCAAAGGTCATATCAGTTTAATCTTAAACATCTTCAAGCTCTATCAAAATCCTTATACTATTTTTCAGGCACTGAACAAAACACAGCCACATCAAAGCACTGCCACATGAGTTTATATGGATTTTGTAGGAAAAGTACATTACTATATACATGTACTGGAATTCAGCAAATATTGGCCAAGTAAGGAAACAATGTTTGTTAATATTTCAAATGGGGGGCACGAAGAGGCTCCATTTTTTGAGTCTAGCCTCTTTCACTGACAAAAAAATCTGACATTACATTCTCAAAATATGTATTGTTAAGGTAGCAAGTAAAGAAATTGCCAATCTTATTTGAAAATATTTACAATAGCTTTACAAATGGTCAAATACCTAATGAATGAATCTTTGTGAGGAGTAGCAACCCACTTAGTTCTCTTTAAAAAAAAAATAAGAAGCCATAAGCATTAGTTTATAGTGGGAGGTAAATCAGCACGTGGGTATAGCTATAGTAAAAAAAAAAATATATGCATGATGAACAAGTCACAATGCCATGGCTTGAATCAACACTAAATATCATCACCTTTTCTAATGTGTGGGTTTGGTGTTTATTCATCATATGCACTTTTGAATAGAAGGGTGAAGAAAATTAGCATCCACTTTGTGAACTCTTACCTAAAGCATAAGTATGGTGACCATATTCAGAAGCACAAAATTCCTTTTTTCAGAGGATGGCCTAAAGAATCATAAAATTAAAATTGCCTAGGGCTCCATGACTTAAACAACTCTTCACACAAGGCACAACAGGACACATCTCAAAACTTTGCATCCAATGAGATTTGCGCCCTTAAACTTAACACACATAATCTCAAAATATGGTTTACATAGAATTTGAGCTTCTTGTGTTTTGAAAAAGAATACTAGCCACCTAATTACAATAAATTTAATATACAGTACTGTATTCATTTCATAAAAAAAACATACTTCTTGTTATATATACTCTGATGAAATTAAATATTTTTTATCTAGCCTACTTTAGTAATGACAAACATTTCCCAAAATCAACACAATATACAGTACTGTAAATTTATAAATTTGTCATAACTTAATATTAATACAGTACTCATTTTGACACATTAGTTCAGGCTTATTATGCTAACATTTCTTGAGCTAAATCACTTAATTAATTCATGTAAAACTCAAAAACATACGAGTGCTTGAATAAGTGAGAACATCTCCTACCTTTCACTCTTTACATAGTAAACAATAAATACCTTTACATACAAAAACATTGGGAATCCTACAACTAATGAATACTTCCTGTCTAAAATTTAGCCACACAAAAGCAGTAAGCATACATTTGAACTATACCTCTCACAGCAAATAACTGTCAAATTACTGAAATGTCTCAAATAGCCTTAACAGAAAATTTAAATTAATTAAAAATATCCCACAAATTTTGTAATGCCGGTATGAGCTAGAAAAAGCACTAGTACTGTATTTGATAATTCCTTAAATCCCTGAAAGGCAGTGGAAATGTAACATGCTTTCATGAAGAATAGGGATAAACTTAATGGCATCATTATTAATTTGATAGGCCATTGAAAATATTTTACCTGTGAATTTGCATACTGTTTTCTATTCAAATGATTAAATTTAATATATAATTTCTGACACATAGCTAAATGTTCTATTTTCACAAAGTACCAACTTGCCTAAAACCCTATGAAGAAGCTTAAATTTAAGAATATATATATATTGTACTGGTAGGTTGTATACAGTACTGTACTGTACCTTTTTTTTTTATAGATATATGGAGATTAGGTTTTCTTCCATATACTGTACTAAACATACACTGTACAAGAATCTCATTTGCATGGTGCTTGTGGCAAATGAGAGTACACTGTACTGTACTGAAGTGTCAAAGATAATGTCATCATGCAAAATAATGAACAGACATAAATTCTCCATTTGATGTACCCGGATAACTGATATGAAATTATGCTCAACGTGCCCACATGCACCTCATGAAGACAGTCTTACTAAGAAGTATTTACTCTTCTATGATAAGTAAATGATACACTCTAAGACACAAGTTTGGAAAATAAATATCATAACACTTGGATTACAATATTATACAAACTATAATCACTAAGAAATACTCCATAAGAAATATACAGTAGCACATTTCTAATACATAATGATAATCACTAGTAACAAAAAAAAATGCCCCAAAGAAACTCAATAAACATATAAATTCATACAAGTCTAAGCAACTACTGTACGTGGATCAATAAACAACACTATAGTTTTCTAATGACCCAAACATTGACTACACATCATTTGTAACCTGCCTTAAGTATGTCTTATACAAGAAATAAAATAATATTATGCAATTATATCACATTTTGAAAGAAAACTACTGTATACAGTATAGTGAAAAGGTACAGTATATATAAAAATATGTATTAATTAACAGAAAAAGCTACAGACTTGTTCAAGATCATTATTTACATCAGCATCCTTTCTAAACAAAAATTTTTAAACAAAAACACAAATGTGAAGAGAAGCAATGTCCTTCACCTCCATTCCCTGTAACAGCCGATGTGATGACGACCCATTAATAATTGAATTATGCACTACAAATATCTCAACATGATAGCCTACATAAATTATTACTAATTATTATCACAGTGCAATTTCTCTTAATTCACTGTAAAATGACTTTTTTCTATATTAACTGGGTATGCAACAATTACAGTATACTGTACTTCAAAAGTAAATTAAAATTACTGTACAGTATAACACAAAAGCTAGCTAAAATATTTTGTGTGATGCATATATTCATAGATAATGCTATTCATGGCAAAACAAAAATAATGAGAAACAGCTCAAATTTAAATAGGCAAAATAATTATGAATTTAAATATTCCAAATAACAGTGGAATGATGACAATGAAAATAAATGTTTAATCTTAAGGAAATTATATATCCCAATAATATACCAGTGCATCAAAATCATCATAGTTTGTAGATCAACCTACTGTATTTAAAGGATTATAATTAATGTAAATTATGAATTAATGCTTCCAAATAATGAAGATATGATCTAACAAAATTACTGTACAATGTCGGTTAATTTGAATATTTTAAACAGAGTTCAGTAGGACATTACATTAGATACTAAATTTTATATATTCAACATTATTACCTATAACAATTTCTCCAGGACCATCCCTACCCTATCCAGCTCATTCCATAAATAAAAAATAAACAATGAATATATTCAATAACAACTCTACTAAAACAGTACTATGTTAAAGCAATGAATTGTATTTTGGATACTTTTCTTTATTAAAATTTTAGTAAGAAAATAAAGAATTCAATAACATCAATGTGAAATAAAAAATGTATGGTTGTTTATATTAGCACACAATGGCAGGTCATTTATGAGTTCTATGACAGATTTCAGTATACAAAATTCTAAAACTTGCTACAATTTTAAACCTGAGTACATCCTTATTTTTTCATATTTAAGGGTTTTCTACATCAAATATAAGCACAATTGATTGAACAGGAGAACCAATACTGAAATTCAAGACAATATAGAGCTCAAACACTTGATCTTACAATCTCTTGATGTAGATATCACTGCGACTAGAACTAGTCTTATGCTATTACTGAGTCTATATCAATCATCTTTACCTGCCTTGGTTGAATCTGGTCTCATTACAACCAGTGCACCTTTAACCATTACTCCAAGCCAGTAAACCTGTGGTGCTAGCACCAATAAGCAGGACAGATGACAGGTGACCGGAATGGTCAGCAAGGCATGGATGTATGACGGTGCCGATGTCTGCTGGCTCAGGTATATACCATACATTATTGGGAATAAAGCAATTCGGCAAATTGCAAAAACTGTCATCATTAGCAAGCCATTGACAACATATATCTTGGAATCCTTGTAACCAAGCCGGCTAAGTATTACTCTGGCATTAACGAAAGGTGTGGAAAGTTCTGCACAATAAAAACACCCCAGGAAGAAATCTCCCATCGGAGAATAGTAGACTAGTGCAGGGAGGAATAGCCCTATGATAGTAAGATGATGGATGATCATCAGCAGGTCTTTCCTGACATAGGACACTACACTAGGCATCACTGCACTCCCGACATCTAATCCAGCGACGTGGCTCCTGTACATGGCCCAGAAGTCATATATGAAGTAGGCTGTCCCAACTGAAGAGTAATAAACTGCAAGGGGGAATTTCTCCTTCATAACGTCAAGCCTGCAGGAATACACTGTCATTAAGCCCACAAGAGCACACGCCATCCCTTGTACGCCCGAGACAAAGCTCTCAGTGACGTGGGCGCGATGGGCGTGAGAGAGGCGGCTGGTCCGCGCCCACACTCTCAGCCCAACTGTTATCAACAGGTAGAGGCAAAACCAGGCAGCTAGGGCGTAGGCGCCCACCACCACCTGCGTCTTCACACCCTCCATTCTCTCTTACTCTCCTCCTAGCAGAGGAATGTCTTTCAATATGTGCTCAGTATTGTCCAACACGTCAGCTGGTGAGTGCAAGGTTTGTTTACGTGTGCCTACACCTCTTGTTACGAGGGCTGTGATTGGCTGGTGCTGGAGGCTGGGAAGGCTGCCGTCCTCCCCGCGGGTCTCGCCGGGGGTCCTGGAGGCGGGGCGGGTCAAAGGTTCAAAAAAAGGGACAGTAAATTTTGCTCCCTAGGACGAGTTTATTGTACAGCGTCACTTATCCTGTAAGTGAACATACCGCCATGACAGCATGTGCAACACCCTCCAATACGAGGAAAACCCCGTGGGTTGTTCATCCTGTCACTTTATTCATTGTACCCCACACGGACCTGGATCACTTATGTGTCAATTATTTATAAGCTGATTTTTGTATAAGCTTCTCGAGTAATTTATTTCTAAATTTGTTTTGTGTCTGTTAGTTAAAGTAACATTTAACAACATTAGTTAGTTACAAGTGTTGTCGTCTGCCTGCAGGATGTAAACAAATGTTGAGGATGATGGCTGAGTGCGGGGAGGTGGGCCGGGCCCTCAAGTGTGTCTTGGAGAGGGTCTCTGCCGCCGCTAAGGCTAGGAGCCCTGTAAGTATGTTGCTGGAGTACTACTGCTATCCTCCGTTACACTGTCATCCTGTACCATCATTCTGTTATCTCTAATGAAGACGATTAGAGGTTCCTTGAAGATCTTGCCGATAATGGATGACTAGTGAAATGTCTTTCAGTATGTGAAAGACATTTATTTATTTATTTATGTATATATATACAAGAAGGTACATTCGGTTTGTGAGAGTTCATAGCATGATGTGTTTACATTCTTGTAAAGCCACTAGTTGATTGACAGTTGAGAGGCGGGACCACAGAGCCAAAGCTCAACCCCTGCAAGCACAATTAGGTGAGTACTAGTATGCACAGCATTTCGGTCATTTCACACATGCCTTTCACTTGATTAGTGAAAATCGGAGTGGAAATGGTTCTTGAGACGATTATGTGCCTTTGTAATTGTTTCTTTTACCACCAATAGGATGGGTATGGGATGTATAATAAATAAACTAAACTAAAGTGTGTTAGATTCATAAAATTGTGCTTGATATCATCTCATGGGAGTATTGCACTATTTATACAAAATAAGAGGCATTCAGATGGAAACCATGAATGTGGGAAAGTGTTTTCATCACTTCATGGAGGATGGATTTTCTGCATCTTCCTAGACTGCCAAAAATCTTTTGATACAGTTCCTCTCAAAACACTAATATACAGATGGAAGAGAGAAATGGGGATAACTGGAAAGGCACTGGACTGGGTGCAGGAGTACTTGATGGACAAGAAGCAAAGGGTTATGGTTAGAGGATATGGTCCTAGGTCAGAAACCTGTGGAACGCCATTTTCCACTCCTCTTCAGTCTAACATACCCACTTTGCCAGATGATATGTTAGGCTGGAGAGGAGTGGAAATGGTGTTCCGTAGGTCTCTGACCTAGGACCATTTCTGTTTTTAATTTATGTAAATGACCTTGCAGAGGGAGAGTTCGTACATGTTGATGTTTGCAGATGATTCAAAGTCAATGAGGAGAGTAAGAACTGAAGAGGACTGTAGGGTGCTGCGACAAGACTTTAACAAACTTCAGGAGTGAGCAGATAAATGGTTGCTTGAATTCAATCTAAATACTTTCAAAAAGCAAAAAATGGGTAAGGATGATATGAAACCTGTATTTAACTACACAAGGGCAAGGCAGTCACAAGAAACAATAAGAGAAAAAGACCTAGGGATAGATATAATCCCAACATTAACACCAGAAGCTCATGTGAATAGGATAACATCCTATTCATAAAAATCATATAAGGATCTTATTTAAGAATCTAAACAGTGAAGCTTTCAAGTTCATACACACTGCCTATGTGAGACCAATGCTTGAGTATGCAGCTTCAACATGGAACCCACACCTTGTGAAGCATAAACAGAAAAATGAAGCATAAAGAAGAAACAGAAACAGAGAAAGTTTAGAGGTTTACAACTTGATTAGTACCATTCCAGTCACCTGGACTGTATGGGTCTCGAACCGTGTACCCCACACATGTGAGACCTTAGCTCTATCAATTGGGGTATGAGCAGTCTTGAAATGGAAAGTTTCCAGAAGCAGCATCCTGCTGCCAAACTGGAATTTTCAACTTTCCCCTGACTACTACTGAGGCCCAGAGGAATTACTGACCCATGTCCGCATCCTTCTAGAAACTTTCTTTTTTAAGACTGCTCATAGCCCAGTCGATAAAGCTACGGCCTCACACGTGTGGGGTCCACGATTCGAGACTCGTACAGTCCAGGTGAATGGAATGTTTATTTCCACGGAAGTGTGGATGGCAATTTATTTAGATTAATACCAGAATTGTGAGGCCTCAGCTATGAGGACAGGTCAAGAGAACTCGCCTTCACAACACTAGAGGAGAGAAGAAAGAGGGGGATATTATAACTGCATACAAGATCTTGAGAGGAATAGACAATGTGGACAAAGGAAACCTGTTTAAATTTAAAAAAGGTAGGACAAGAAGACATCAGTGAAAGCTGGATACATAATTGAGTCAGATTCAAATTTTTCAATTTCTTTCTTTATTATACACTCCATACCCATCCCGTGTGCGGTGATAGAAAGGGCTACAGAGGCACATAATCGGTTCAGAAACTGAACCCCATTGATCATTTAGCTAAGCAAGTGACAATCTTTTGAAGCTAGTTACATAATTGTTAATGTTACATGTGTATGTAACATTAACAATTGTGTAGCTAGCTTCAAAAGAGTGAGGAAGTTCTTGTTCTCTGTATGGGTGGTTGGCAAGAGGGATACAATGAAAGAAGAGAGTATTGAAGCCCGTTTTCATCCACAATGTTAAGACAATGTTATGATGAAAATATCTAATGTTGAGAGGTAATTTGTGAGTCGAGTATACATGAATAGGAAGCAGGGCATAAAGAACTAGATCTCACTCCCACGTAGTCACTGATAGATAAGCTGTGACCTGTAAGCACCCGTGTAAATTTAGTTGATTGTTACTTGAAATATAATATTTGGTAGTGCAAATTTTTTATGCATTTCTTTGTGGTTTCCATTATGTTGTTCAACACATGCTTGTGTAAAATATTTAATTTTATATTTATTTTAGGATGTGGCAGCTCTCTGTCCTCAACCTCGGTTGGTTGCTGTTAGTAAAACTAAGCCAAAGGAGATGGTAATTGAAGCATACTTTGCAGGCCAGCGACACTTTGGAGAAAACTATGTACAAGAGTTGATAGACAAGGGTCATGATGATCAGGTAAATTGAGGTGAATGGAAAAATGTGTCTGAATGTTGTTCTGCACAATTATACATGATATGTATTGTACAACACAATATAGGAATATTTATAAGCTTTCATTGATGTCAAGTTTTTCATAAGCATTCTGCTTTTAGTGGCTAGTATTATTAATTCCAACTTCATTTTAAGCAATAAGTATTTTGAAGTTTATACAAATTTATACTACAGTATTTATACAGAGAAAGCAAAAGCATTAAGCATCTTGTAAGGCATGAGTGGAGGTTTTGCCCGAAATGCTGTGCATATTAGTGGCTGTAGGCATAGTATGTACAGTACAGTACTAGCTCTATCTAGAAATCCAACATTCTGTTTGTAACTCATATTGAATGTATGTACTTTTACCTGAATAAACATTAGTATTATTATACAGTATTATTATTATGGAGGAGTACAAGAAAGTTTCAAAGTTAGTGAAAAGAATGCAAACGTCATTGTTAATGCTTCCCTTCAAAAGGACTGAGGCCTCAGAAATAGTGTTTTTAGACATTTTAATGCTTTGACTTTTCACATCTTTGTTGCTGATAACACTAAACACTTGTTTAGATGTTTGGTAGAATGGAAGGTTAAAATCAGTGTTCAGTTTCATCACATTAAAACAAAAGGCCTTAAAAAGTTGAAATCCAAGAATAATATTTTATTAGCAAAATTCCAAATTAATAAATAAATAAATGTTTATTCGGGTAAAAATAAATACATGACGAGTTACACATAGGATGTCGGATTTCTAGATAGAGCTAGTACATACTATGCCTAAAGCCATTAATACACACAGCATTTCAGGCAAGATTATGTAACTTTCCAGCCCTAGCACTCAGTTGCTCACTATGATATAATCCCACTGGTCTCTTAAGTAGGATCTGACAGTAAGGGCAGATCTACACACTGGACTGGTCTCCACTCATACTGGTGTAAGGAAGATACTGGAGAATACTCATCCAGCCACAAACCCACGGAATGAATGAGCCCAGAAGGTTCATTCCAACAAAATGAAAAACCCTTATAAATGTTACTTGGAATGACTAGAACCATGAAATAGTATACAGTGGTACCTCGGAATGCGAGTGTCCCTGTATGCGAGTTTTTCGGAAGACGAGCAGGATTTCCTCGAAAATTATGTCTCGGAAGGCGAGGGTTACCTCGGGACGCGAGTTTGTTGATACGCGTACAGGCCGACCTAGCGCGTGGTCGATCGGCGATCGTTGCCCCTTCGCCCCTCAGTTTACCATTGTCTCGCGCCCAGTGACTATCCCACATCAATTCTTCACCTGGATTTTCAGTGTTTTGTTGGATTTTTGGTCATTTGACTATACAGTTTGTTATTATATATCTCACCATGGGTCTCAAGAAAGCCATTGATAAGGTTCAACCTAAGAAAATAGCTGTGAGTAGAGGCAGTAGAGGATGTCCCTCCTTGATTAAGAAAATGTGTGAAGTATGGGAAGAACTGCAAAGTTTTGTTGAAAAAACTCACCCAAATAAAGCTGTAGCAGGCCGTTGCATTGACCTTTTAAATGATAATGTGATGTCTTACTACAGACAAGTGTTAAAATGTAGGGAAAAACAAGTGTCTTTAGAGAAATTCTTAGTAAGACAAGCAAGTCCTAGTGGTATGCAGGCAAAATGTGCCAGTGTGTGCATACCAGTGAAGTCCTCACTGCCTGATGTGATAATGGAAAGGCTCTCCCCTTCCAAACAGTAACTCCTCTCCTCCTCCCCCCTCCTCACCATCTTCCATACGCCTACAGCATTCAAGAGCAAGGTAAGTAATAACTTGAACATAGATAGTTTTGTAGGTTTATTTAGATGAATTAGGTATAAAAATTTAGTTTGATATGGGGTTTTTGGGGTAGTCAGGAACGGATTAATTCATTTCCCATTATTTCTTATGGGGAAATTAGCTTTAGAATACGAGTTTTTCGGAATAAGAGATGTCTCCAGGAACGAATTAAACTCTTAAACTGAGGTACCACTGTACTAAACTATACACTCGCCTTCCTGACCACAACCAATACTGCTTCCAAAAGGTGACACCTGCACGACAACAGGCCCTGGTGGAGTCTTGAGTGCACATGCTTTGCTTGTCATAATTCAAGTAGTTAAGTAAGTAATTATCAACTCTAGTGACCAAGACGTAACCTGTTGGTTGAAGAGGGTCCAGCTGTAACAGTCTGTTAGTGAGCACAGGGTAAGGCTTCCAGCTCTACAACAGTATACTGTATTATTATGCTAATAATAATAATAATAATATACTATTATTTCTGGAGGAATATCAGGAGGAAGTTGAGATACTTTTTAGCGAAGTGTTATTCCTAGGAAAGGAGCATTGATAAACTGTAGTTAAACTGTACATAAGAACATAAGAACAAAGGTAACTGCAGAAGGCCTATTGGCCCACACGAGGCAGCTTCTATTATAACCACCCAATCCCACTCATACGTGTCCAACCCACGTTTGAAACGGTCGAGGGAACCCCACCTCCACCACGTTACGCGGTAATTGGTTCCACAAATCAACAACCCTGTTACCGAACCAGTATTTACCCAAGTCTTTCCTAAATCTAAACTTATCCAATTTATACCCATTGTTTTGTGTTCTGTATTGTGTTGATAGTTTTAATAATACCCTATTAATATCCCCCTTTGTTATGTCCATTCATCCACTTGTAAACCTCTTATCATGTCACCCCTAACTCTTATTTATCAAGTTTGTCAATTTTTGTTACTATTTTGTATGTAGTTATCATATAACTGCTTTTTCTTCTGTCTTTTAGCTTTGGTATATGTAACACCTCTAGCCTCTCCTTGTAGTTCTTGTTTCTCAGTCTTGGAAGCCATTTAATTGCATGTCTTTATGCTTTTTCCAGTTTATTGATATTCTTCTTGAGATATGGGCTCCCTTGTATATTCCAATTTTGACCTCACAAAAGTTATGAACAATTTCTTTCACCATCCATTTGTTTCAACCTATGTGGTGATGAAAAGTGATTTTGAAGTTGGCAAGCATAGCATAGTATCCTTGCACAATGTTTGTTTTGTAGTCCCCAGGTGACAGTTTTCTTTCCAGAACCACCCCTAAACCGTTTTTTTATCAAAATTCTTGACAACTTTTTCGCATAATTTGTAGGTTGTGTAGCCTATTTTCTCCTATTCCACATTCAATAGCATGGCATTTATTCATATTAAATTCCATTTGTCAAGTGTTGCTCCATACACTTATTTTGTCCAGGTCTTCTTGAAGGCATGATGATCATCTAAGTTTTTTATTTTCCCTAGTGGCCTGGCATCATCAGCAAACATGTTCATATAATTCTGTATTCCTTCTATTAGACCATTTGTATAGACAATGAACATTACATGTGCTAGAACTGAACTCTAGTACTCCACTAGTAACATTTCTCCAGTCTGATATGTTGCTTCTGATTGCCACCCCTCATTTTTCTGTCAGAATTTGTTTCATCCATGTCAGACATCTCCATCTGACAGTAAGTATGACATACAGTGGAGTCTCACTTAACGAATTTAATCCGTTCCGGCACCGGGCTCGTCATGTGAAACGCTCTTCTTTCGAAATGAATTTTCCCATTTAAAATAATGTAAATAAAATTAATCCGTTCTACCACGGCAAAACATCAATACGATATTCGATTATTTAAACAATGGAGCAGCCTACCTGACATACACTGAACAAACCTTTGTGACATTTGTCCGTTTTTCAAATTTGTTCATTTTTTTCCATTTGTTTATAGCAAAAGGTTCGTTCAATGTATGTCAGGTAGGCTGCTCCATGTTTCTTAAAAAAAAAAATGAAATTTTTTTAAAAAAGAACAAATGTCAAAAGGTTCATTCAGTGTTTGTCAGGTAGACTGCTTCATGTTTCTTTAAAAAAAATAAAAAGAAATGAACAAATTTGAAAAACTGACAAATGTCATAAAGGTTCGTTCAGTGTTTGTCAGGTAGGATGCTTCATTATGACAATTTTTCTTTGTTTCAAATGTGTTAAATTTGTTTTGTATTTTTCATTTATTTGTTAATAATGGAGCAGCCTCCTTCAGTAGTATTACTGTGCTACTACAGTGTGAGATGATAGCTCTCTTTGGTAGTCCTTGTGATTCTAAGAAGCTCTTGGAAGAGCTTTGATTTTGTTGGAATAGGACCTTTTGGAGTTCATTCCTAGCTGGATGAGTACAGTATTCTCCATGGTGCCAGTAAGACCCAGTGGAACCACTTTAATAAGATTACTGCTGTGTCAAATGGAATTTCAACCTTCCAAAACCAGATCTTGCCATGAGCCACAAAGGAATTTTTCAACATTTTTAAATCCTGATTTTGAGTGAAAACTCTTAATTGATCAAGAAGTACACAGCCAGCTGAAATCAATAGTTTTGCATATGTAAATGCTAATTCAGTTTGTAGTGTTGTATATACATTTTTTCTTTATTTTTTCTTCAGATATTAATGGAATGTCCTGATATTAAATGGCATATGATTGGTCACCTTCAAAGTAACAAGATCAAAAAGGTGAGAGAGAGAGAATGAATTTTGATCTAAGTTTATTTACAAATGCTGTTTAAAACAGATAGTATTCTATTATAAATTAGTACATATTACATACATAATTAGTACATGTCCATATACTGTGTGAACATTTAGTCTTGATAATGATCATGTTCCATCTAGCATAACAAAACATATAAAATAATCCGGATAAGTTAGGGAATGTTTTAAAAATTTAGAAATCCAAGATGCTTCATTGTGCAGAATATTTCATATTTAGTGATTTTTAAATACCAAGTTTCAGATTTATAGTTTTACTCTACATAATTATTACAGTGCAGTGGAACCTCATATGAACCTTACTCTATCAAATTCCAGTACACTATTTTCCAAACATGTTTATTTTCAGTTAAAATTGTCTAGTGAATTGAAAGTTAGTTTCTGGGTGCACCTTGTGGCTCCCATTTAGGCAGTGGTCTAGGTTGTGTGTTTGGTTGGTTGCCCTGTCCCTACCCCCCTCTGTGACTGAGTGTACAAAGATCCAGGCTTACAGAGCCTGCATCCTGAGCACTCTCCTATATGGCAGTGAGGCTTAGACACTCCATGCCCGTCAGGAACTACAGCTGAACGCCTACCACATGCACTGCCTCCGACACATCTTGGACATCACCTGGCAGGACAAGGTGACAAACAACAGCATCCTGGGGAGAGCTAGAATCAGCAGCATGTACACAATGCTGAAGCAGAGATGAATGCATTGGCTCGGGCACGTGGTGCAAATGGACGACAGCATGATCCCCAAGGATCTCCTGTATGGAGAGCTGATGCAGGGAAAGTGTCCAACAGGCAAACCCCAGCTATGGTACAAACATGTATGCAAGAGGGACCTGAAAGCCATGGACTTTGATCTTGCTACGTGGGAAACACTGGCTGCAGACCGATCAGCCTGGAGGCAGTCTGTTCAGAAAGGTCTCTCCAAGTTCGAGGAGTCACTTGCCAGAAAGAAATCGGAGGAAAACAGACAGAGAAGGATAGCCGGTAGCCAGAAAGACAGACCAGAATCAGACTTCGTTTGTGCTCAGTGTGGGATGGATTGCCATTCTCGGATTGGCCTCATCAGTCATACCAGACTCTGTGCCAGGATTGACAACCAGAGCGCAACTCCACAGTCTCCCGAGACTGAAGGATGCCTACTACTACTACTACCCCCTCTTAGTGTTTAGGAATTTAGATTTGGAGGTGTTGGTTACCTCAACCATGGTTTAGTCTGTACCTCCTCTTCATACCCCAGCAAGCATGGTTTACCCTTCTCCCTAGTCTTGGACTTTTTTTTCCTGCTTCTGTCCCCGAAGTGTCTGAGGGTTTTGGGGTTAGGGCAGGGTTTAGCGTGGGATGTGGCCTCAGGGTCCTTCTAGCCAGCCCCCACCTTTGAGACTTTTCTATCCCAGGCATGTTGCTTGGGGAGTTCTTTTGACAGTTTTGAGGCTGCAGTCTTTTTTTCTAACTATGCAGTGGTCTGTTTTGTTTTGCTGACTTTCTGGGTGCTTACCTGATGGTGGCAGATATGCATAACTTTAAATGTAAGATTTTTGAAGGGTCACCGCTCCCTGCATCTCTCGGAGGGGGCCAGGTTCTAGCTCGTGATCCCTGCTAGGTCAATAAGAACTCTGCAACTGATGGCACCTAGTAGTATGGCACTGTATCAGTGTAATAGCCTCAGGGAACCTCCAGGGCTCACCCAGAAATAGGCATTTCATTACATTTGATGCTGTTTTTTTTTGTGAAGATTGCTTGCCTAAGCCACACCAAGCCAGCCTGTCAAGATGTGTTCATTTTAATGGCCAACTTAATGTAAATTTAACCTACATTACAGTATGAATGGTACTGCACACTGCATAAAATCTTTTATGCAAAAAAAAAAAAAAAATTGAAAAAAATAATCACAGCAGTGAAAAATGTATCTCATTGTGCTGTATGTTATTACTGGTTGTCCATGCCTAAAGAATTTTGGTGCCAAATCCAAACATCGATCAAATTTTTAAAATTTTAAACTCAAATGCTGTATGACAGTTGATTATAGAAAAAAATCAAACAGGAATTATGTAACTCGAGACACAAATGCCAAAACAAACGTGAAAATGTGCCAGTCATTTTATGTCTTCAAATTATTTCACCCAGATTAACGTTGTTTGGCCGAGTGGTTATCTTGAGATGGTTTCGGGGCTTAGCGTCCCCCGCGGCCAGGCCTCCTTTTTTGTTACACATCCCCAGGAAGCAGCCTGTAGCAGCTGTCTAACTCCCATGTACCTATTTACTGCTAGGTAACAGGGGCATCAGGGTGAAAGAAACATTTTGCCCATTTGTCTCCGCCTCCACCGGGGATCAAACCCGGAACCTCAGGACTACGAGTCCGAAGCGCTGTCCACTTAGCTGTCAGGCACCGTCAGGGGGTTGTACAGTCTTTTTATTAAAGATTGCATTATTTACCATGTAAAGATTGCATTATTTATATTTACCCTTTTTATCAAGTACTAAAGGTAATGATAGAAAGCGAATATATGGTTATATGCATTGAGTCAAAATTTGGATTGATAAGAGGTAGTAAGGCACAGCCACCCATCACACCTCTGCCATCATACTTGTGACTTGAGGCAGCAGAGCGAGTCGTCCTCCACCTCACCTTGCCTCTCCTTTGCACCTTGCCTGACTTGGTGGGAACAAAATTGTTAAAAGTTTGTCGTTCTGGGTCCAATAATGACTGCGATTTTATATATATATATACACACACACACACACACACACACACACACACACACACACACCACACACACACACACACCACACACACACACACACACACACACACACTCACACACACAGTACTGTATTGTACTTTTAATATTAAATTGTTTGCCACTATGTTGGTTATTTAATACATGGTTTGGGATTCAGCCGAGGCTTGGGGTGGTGAGGGGGTATCCTCTTCTGCTGTCTTTGAGCTTGCCTCCTTTAAATGGTACCTGATTGACAGGTGCTTTGTGGCCCCTGTTGACCTGTTTCTCTGCAAGCTTTGGCTCTTGGCTTCGATGTTGTTGCCTTCCATCTCCCCTGTTCTGGAGTTAAAAGCTGTTTTCTGGGTCAGTAGAATGCCCTTCCTCGCAACCAGATGCATTCCGCTATCATCAACTAACTCCCCGATACATTACCTTTTGACTGTCGGTGAAAAAATGTACCGAAACATTTTTGTTCTGCCCTAAAATTTAACTAGCAACTAATTGGCTGGGAAATGCCTGCACGAAGTATTGCTGCATCATTAGTTACTATGTAGTATTGTATAATAAATTTAAAATGAGTATCTTAATGTGAATATTAACTTGATAAATTTATAACTTGTAAAGAGAGTTGTAAAGCATTTTATTTTTAATAATTTGGTACAGTAACAGTAATTACATTTATCCTTGTAAATTACTTTTATTGGTTACATATACTGTAGCCATAAGTGTATTAATATAACAATTGTAAACATTGTATGCCTCATTAACAGATTATTGATGTACCAAATCTGTACTGCATTGAAACCATTGACAGCATGAAGTTGGCCACAGCTGTTAATAGTGCTGTCCAGAAGAACCTACAAGACAAGAAGTTAAAAGTGTTTGTTCAAGTTAACACCAGTGATGAGGAAAGTGAGTCTCGGGCAACGTGAAACTCTATGCATTCCAATGGTGATATACCTGTTGAGTACTTATTCTGTGCATTGTACTAATATACACATTGCATGCAGTACTTTCAGATATATATAGATTTTTCTGAATTTTCTTTCCAATATTGGTTATATATTTGTCTATAATGTGTTCATAGTGGGTACACAATGCCTCTAACCTCTCAGTTTTGAACAGAAAACTGCCTATTTTATACAAATGACACGAGTATGAATTGTTATTTTTGCAAATATGAATTCATTAATTTTTATTTTGACTTGCTCATTTGTTCATGTTACAGATAAAAGTGGAGTTCATCCAGATAATGTAAATGAACTGGTGAGCCATATCTTGCAGAACTGCAGTCATCTGGATTTAGTTGGCATAATGACCATTGGTGCTTTTGACCATGACATCTCTAAAGGTCCCAACCCAGACTTTGAGGTAGGAGCTTCCAGCAGTGTGTATATTCAGGCACAGAGGTTGGTGCATAAGCAGATACTGTATATATTGTTCTGCTTTTAGTCAGTTTAAGTATTCGTTATCTGGTTTTCCTTATCCATTACTTAAGTTGACTGAACCTGATGAGTGAGAAGATAAACACTATATAGGCATTTATTGTGGACAAAATTTCATAGAATTTATGGGCATGGGCTGAAAGGTATAGTATATCTTGTTTATTTAAGAGCGTTTTAAAGCTTTTAAAGACTCACTCTTTAAGGTATTTTTATGGTGGGCATTGGAAACATTAGACATCTTACAAAGAGAAAACATTATTATGAGTTTCTAGCTACCTACCTCTTGTTGGGTCCAGGAATCAACGTCCCCGCAACAAGAAAGGTAGTGTTATAGGTGTTACGTTGGGAATGCTATGCATTTCTCCACTGCATGGTCCACCCAATTAATGCTAGTTCTCAATCATATGAACCTTGTGATTCTGCATTTTTTCAGTTTCCAAGTGGCATAGGTTTTTATGTACATAAAAACCTATGCAAAACCCCCCCTGCCTTCCTGGAGGCAAGGAGGTACATGGTCTGTTGATCCCATCCCTAATTTTTCCCCATGTATTTTGCAAGGTGTCTATTTGAACACTGTTGTACCAGTACAACAGTGTTCAAATCGACACCTTGCAAAATACATGGGAGAAAATTAGCGAGGATACACTCATCCCTTCCCTAAGAAATTGAGGGCTGGTTATAGTTGGGTAATTTCCTGTTGTAGCCTACAGGAGGAGATTACAATCCAAAGCTTTAAAGTAATAGTGTTTTTAAGCCTATGAAATACTGTAATTGTGCGTAGTGAAAAATGTGTCAGCATAGAGAACATGATCAAATAATATCTAGTTGTTTTTTGTTTCAGAGGTTGCTGATGTGTAGAACCTCAGTTTGTGAAAGCCTATGTCTAGATCCTAAAGATGTTGAACTATCAATGGGAATGTCGAGTGACTTTGAGCATGCAGTACGTAAACTTTGCTACTATATATATGAGACACATTTTAGAGATTGTAATACAAAGTATGGCACATCAATTTTGTGTATGTGCTTTGGAAAAAGTATATATTACCAGTACTCTTGTTTGCTCAAAGTAACTATATAATTTTTTCCTCAGATACTTGTT
>WNGS01000411.1:16656008-16685814 GCA_020271785.1 Procambarus virginalis
TCATTAGATATTTGTTTAAGTACTCTCTTTGTCACTGCTAATGAAACACCCATATCAATTTCTACCACTGGTTTCTACAGGCTGTCTTTGCAAGCACATCAACAGTGTCATGCCTTGAGATGCCAACATGTGATGGCATCCATAGGAATTTAATTTCAAATCTGTTTTCTTTAGCAGCTAAAACATTCATTCGAATATCACTGACTATTTTCTGGGTGTCACTACAATATACGTTCAATGCCAGGAGTGCACTCTGCGAGTCACAGTATGTAAGTCCACTGCCTTTGTCTTTTAAAAATTCAGTGGCAAGGTATATACCTGCAAGTTCAGTTTGAGTTGTACTTGCCCAGTCATTGACACGCTTGTGATGTGAGCTACCATCGGGTGGTGCACCGGGATATTAGTGCATAGTTAACATTAGGCAAACTATGATTTCTCTTATTTCAATTTTTTCTCTTTCATTAATTAAGATATGTACTGGTATAATAGTTTTTTTAGTTATGTGGTTAGTTTTTACGCTCTATGCTGCTCTCCCCTCTCTCTCTCTCTCTCTCCTTCGTCACCACATTCTCTCAAGTGTGAGAGAATGGTGGTCACTCCATCAGCCCAATCATGGGCTCAACTTGGACCCTTTTGCATATTTTCATACTACGCCCCCTTAAAATGCTCCTGATCTCCACAGAGAAAGAGCAGGTATGGGGAGCTACAGACGCTGTCCAAAAAAAGTTTCCTAACATTCAATGCTCGAACTTGAGGCTGGCCCTCCGTAGCTTCTTGGTGTCTCTGAGGTCAAAGGAACTTTAAAGATCAATGTCAGAATGAGGATCAGAAGTGGAAAAGCAAAGGTCAAAGTCAATTAACTTATGTTTGTGTTGAGAAAGACAGACAGCGTTGAAACTTAATGTTTAACTTGGTATAATGGAGATCATAGATAGACTAGCAGTGACTTGAGCAATGATAGTTGGAAGACTACACAAATTATTTGATACAAAAGGAGAAAGACCACATTGACATTTATAAACATAAGGAAATTGTCAACCTGGGATTTTGTAAAAAGACCAAGCTATTGAAGCAAGAATGGCTATGTTTATGAAAGGACTATCTCAGAGAGTTTACTCATTCTTGCTTTATCTGTCTTAAGTATCTTAAAACAACCAGATTTGGCTTCTTAAATACTGCCTTGTGGAATAAATGATGACTTTCTCTCAATGTATTAAATACAACACTATTATACTTTTTATTACTGCATTAGAACAATTTTCCCAAAAAATACTACAATAAAAAATCTAATACCACAATTATGTTTACATTACCGTTACATGCCTCACTTGCTTACCTCAAATGGATCAGCAACTTCTTCTCCAGCAGCCTGTAATGTCTGAGCCATACTGGATAAGTGAGCTGGGCCATTGTCCATTATAGCTGAATAAGCTTCACCATGTGCTAAGACACAGTGGCCAGTGAGTGTTGCAATCGTCATTAGGTATGGATTTACCTGAACATTTTAGAAAATAATGCTGTACTTATAATATTAAACAACATTTGGAGCAGAAGCTTATTACTGGAATATCCCTCAAATCCTACCCATTCACCAAGTCTCAACTGGTCCTAAAAATGGCCTCCAGGGGAACATACTGCTTAATCTGAATAAGGTCTTCCTTTTACTATCATTTTAGTGACCGAAGTTTAAATTATATATGAGTAGGTGTTCTTGAGACTACTAAAATTCCACTGAAAGACTGCAAGAAATAAATGGAAAAACCAAACAAGCTTGATAGCTGTTCAATAAACTGATACAGAATTTGCAATTTAAAAATTAAACATGTAATGTCGGACATTTATTAGCCGACAAAATGCTTAAAATCAAACATGATTGTAAATATTAAGTTAAAATGAGCCCCAAAAGTGGATGAACAACTCCAAACATCTTTATGATTATTTCTCTTACTTCTTTGATACCCATTTCCTTCATATGACACAAAACATCAGCCATAGCCATTCGCCCTTCTGCATCAGTGTTTCCAACCCGTACACGTACTCCAGCACGGGAAGTGATGATCTCATCTGCTACATAGCAGTCTGATCCCACACTGTTTCGTACCATTGCCATGGCACCAATCACCTGAATTAAGATAAACAAGACCAATTTAGAATGAGGAGGATATACTTTGTAGCTCTGAACATATTTTTATACATAAAAATATTTTCATAGCAAATTGATACATATAATTAAAGTACCAGTGAATGCTGATTTAAGTGAGAATGTATGCTAAGGCTAAAGAAGTAATACAAGATGTTTAAGAATTCTTAAACAGTCTTCCTGACATGGTGTCATCGTTTGATAATCATTTACTCTTCAACTCACATCAGTGGAGGGAGGATGAGTGGGCAGGCAGATGTTGAGTAAGCAAGCAGGCATTAAAAAAGGTAATTACCTAAGTGTAATTACCTAAGTAATTACCTAAGTGTAGTTACAGGATGAGAGCTACGCTCGTGGTGTCCCGTCTTCCCAGCACTCTTTGTCATATAACGCTTTGAAACTACTGACGGTCTTGGCCTCCACCACCTTCTTCCCTAACTTGTTCCAACCGTCTACCACTCTGTTTGCGAAAGTGAATTTTCTTATATTTCTTCGGCATCTGTGTTTAGCTAGTTTATATCTATGACCTCTTGTTCTTAAAGTTCCAGGCCTCAGGAAATCTTCCCTATCGATTTTATCAATTCCTGTTACTATTTTGTATGTAGTGATCATATCACCTCTTTTTCTTCTGTCTTCTAGTTTTGGCATATTTAATGCCTCTAACCTCTCCTCGTAGCTCTTGCCCTTCAGTTCTGGGAGCCACTTAGTAGCATGTCTTTGCACCTTTTCCAGTTTGTTGATGTGCTTCTTAAGATATGGGCACCACACAACCGCTGCATATTCTAGCTTTGGCCTAACAAAAGTCGTGAACAATTTCTTTAGTATATCGCCATCCATGTATTTAAACGCAATTCTGAAGTTGGAAAGCGTGGCATAGGCTCCTCGCACAATATTCTTTATGTGGTCCTCAGGTGATAGTTTTCTATCTAGAACCACCCCTAGATCTCTTTCTTTATCAGAATTCTTTAAAGATTTCTCACATAATATATAGGTTGTGTGGGGTCTATGTTCTCCTATTCCACATTCCATAACATGGCATTTATTAACATTGAATTCCATTTGTCAAGTGGCGCTCCATGTACTTATTTTGTCCAGGTCTTCTTGAAGGGCATGACAATCATCTAAGTTTCTTATCCTTCCTATTATCTTAGCATCATCAGCAAACATGTTCATATAATTCTGTATACCAACTGGTAGATCATTTATGTAGACAATAAACATCACTGGTGCAAGAACTGAACCCTGTGGTACTCCGCTTGTGACATTTCTCCAGTCCGATACACTGCCTCTGATCACTGCCCTCATTTTTCTATCGGTCAGAAAATTTTTCATCCATGTTAGAAGCTTACCTGTCACCCCTCCAATATTTTCCAGTTTCCAGAACAACCTCTTATGTGGAACTCTGTCGAAAGCCTTTTTTAGGTCCAGATAGATGCAGTCAACCCAACCATCTCTTTCCTGTAATATCTCTGTTGCTCGGTCATAGAAACTGAGTAAATTCGATACACAGGATCTTCCAGATCGAAAACCATACTGTCTGCCTGATATTATATCATTTCTCTCCAGGTGTTCTACCCATTTAGTTTTAATTATTTTTTCCAATATTTTGACTATTACACTTGTCAATGATACCGGTCTATAGTTAAGGGGGTCTTCCCTGCTTCCACTTTTGTAGATTGGAACTATGTTAGCCTTTTTCCACACATCAGCTACAACTCCTGTAAACAGGGATGCCTGAAAAATCAGTTGAAGAGGAATGCTGAGCTCAGGTGCACATTCTCTCAGAACCCATGGCGAAACTCCATCTGGACCAACTGCTTTGTTCTTATTTAGCTCCTTGAGCATTTTTTCCACTTCGTCTCTGGGTGACTATTAGGGCAGGCAGGCAGCAGGGGAAAGAGTGGGTGATATAGGGAAGGCAGGCATAAAGGAGGGAGAGTGGGTGTTGGTGTGGACAGGTATCAAGGCAGGTGGGCATGCCCACTTGCTCTCACCTCTCATCTGTATTAATATAATAGAGCTGCCTATAACTGTTCAGATCCTTGACTTCAATACCATTAATTATTCAAGTATTTTTACTCCTTTACAGACTTATGTACATACTTACCATCCAATATTTACCAAATGAATAAAAAAAAAATGATTAAAGCAAGAATAAACTGTTATAGTAAAGATAATAAATTTTAGGCACATGTCAACAGCATACAAATGAAATGCTGGTTGGTACGATCACCACACAACTGCCAGCTGTGTTCTGGCTTAACAAGGTTAGCTCGTGTATGTCATAACATTTATATACTGGCTCATATACAGTAATTTGAAAATGTATAATGTGTTTTTATTAATAAAATGTTTATTTATATAAATATAGCAAATCAATTTCAGAAAATAGTGAAGAGGTTGTCAAAAGCAGTCAGGCACCAACATTAATGAAATGCCAGCATGAACTTTTTGCCTAGTTTTTTCTGTAAATATTTTTATTCAGAACTTATCCGCACATTATTGGCAATTTTGTACAAATAAAGATAGATGAAAAGAAAAAAAATTAACGTCAAAATGAGAAATAACCTTTCATGACTTGCCTCCATGTTATACAAATCATCTAAAAATTATAAAAAATTTGAACCAGCCAGTTAAGTGTCCACAACTGCTGCCATGCAGTACAGTACTGCTGGTTCAGTTATGACTATAGCAGTGTTACAAGGAATAAACAGATTTCATTTATTCCACAAAAAGTTTAAACTTTAAAGACTATCAACAAAGGTGCACCAACTGCAAAGTTACATTAGGGGTGTGGTGTTAACCTGGCTACTATTTATAATTTTGTTTACAATTTCCTACCTTTCAGGCTTTGACAGCTCTATTGTTTATGATTTATAAATACTTAAATAAATACATACATACATAAAGTAACTGCACTCTGTTGATAAACTAGAATGTACTAAAGCTCTGTTCATTAAAAAAAAGTAAACAATAACTACCTTGCAATATATTATTTTGGTTGCATTGTTGTTGTCTGTATATGATGAGCATCAAAAGGATCAATTTCTATAACATTATATGGTTGGTTTAAATTTTGTGTGACAAGAAATTAAGCTTTCACTCCAAATCCAAAAACTGAATACATCTTATCAGTGCAAGAAAGCAATATAATGCATCTCTATAATAGACTTTAAGGCATATTTTATTATTCCCTGCCACAGCTAGAATAGAAGCAACCATTACCTTTAAATTTGGTGGCTGAAGCTTGGCCAGAATCTGCATGAATCCAGCCACAGCAGCTGCTCCACATTTGTCTCTGTGCATGCCAGCCATTACACCTCCAGCTTTGATGTCGGCTCCACCAGTGTCATATGTTACACCCTTACCAACCAACATGAGAGTACGTTCAATTGGCCCAACACCTTCATAAGTAAGGTAGATCACACGGCCCCGGTGACGTAGTACACCTGTCAATCCAAGTTCACTAAGATCATTCCAGCACACTACTATATGAGATTCAAGTGCTAAATACAAATGCATAAACTACAAACTACAAAATTTGGACAGGACTTTGCAATTTAAGTCCTGTCCAAATTGGTTGGGATGGATGGGTGCATTCATGCATGCTGAATGGCATTTGTTGTAGAAGCATATTCTTTGGAATGAATGCAGTGAGATGTAAAACCCAATTATTTGTCTAGGCAGGTCATTGTTTTATATATACTGTATTGTATTTATATATACTGCTCTTTATGGTTCACTCAGCACTTTTTAGTGTCACTAGTAGGTCAAAATGGTCTATATAATACAATAACATTGAATTTTGGATTTTTAAGATTACACTATAGATTACACTGTACTGTACTAAAGTACAGTACAGTGTAAAGTACTGTAAGATTACAAAGTACAGTATAGTGTAAAGTACTGTAAGATTACAAAGTACAGTACAGTGTAAGATTACACTGTACTGTACTAAAACAAAATCCATCTTAATAATGTACATATTAATAAAATTAAACCAGTTTTTTCTTAAAGTGTTGCAAATGTAGCACATTAAAAATGCTACAAATTATACAATTCCATTCTGTTATGTACAAAATAATTTCCATAGCTTGAGAAGAACAATACTTTTGTCTGACATACCTTTGGCACACCTATTGACAGCAGAGAATAAGGGGTATTCTTTACAGAGCTTAGCATCATCAGACACAACCTCCATTGACACACTGGTTCCTTGGAACACATTCCTCACATACTCCTCAACCCTAGGTGGTGCCATGCGTTCAGGATCTGATCCCCCAATATCTCGTGCCACTGTCCTGAAAAGAAAAAAAAACAGCATACAAGTTTAATAATATATAAGAATAATAAAGAGGCAATAAGAATACCTTTAAAATGCTTGAAGTTTATTAAAAAAAATAGTTTTTAAAATAATGGTTACAACAGTCAAAGGATTAATATAACTTCAACATTATCAATTTCATATACAGTGGGGCCTCGACTTACGATAGTAATCCGTTCCCAGAGACGGATTGCAAGTCGAAGCGATTTTTCCCATAAGAAATAAAGGGAATCGAATTAATCCACTCCCCACCTTCCAAAATATTAACTTACAAAATACATTTTATACTGAATACAATGTTTTTTCTAACTACAATACAGCATATATGTTTATCTTACCTTTATGGAGAACTCATGATGTGTATGGAAGATGGTGAGGAGGGGGGAGGGGAGGAGGAGAGGTGTTACTGTTACTCTTCCATTATAACATCAAGCAGTGATGACTTCTCTGGGGGTACACTCTCTCGTACGTTTTGCCTGCATACCACTAGGACCTGGTTGTGATTCATTGCTTGTTTGTCTCACTAAAAATCTTTCCAGATACTTTTCTTTTTCCATATGTTTTAATTTTTGTCTGTAGTGAGGCATCACAGTATCATTAAAAAGATTAAGGCAACGGCCTACTGCACCGTGATTTGGGCGAGTCGTTTCAGCAAAAATTTGCAATTTTTCCCATGCTGCACACATTTTCTCAATTAATGAGGAAGGGACATTCTGTACTGTCTCCTCCTCCCCTGAAGAAATTTCCTCAGCTGTCTCTTGTTGCTGCTCCCTGTGAAGTTCTTCGGTGATCAGTTCTTTGCTGTGTTCCTCCACCAGCTCGCAACACACAACACTCGCAACACTATGAATGCCACCTCTTTTTCTATATTTCTCAAACCATCCCCTGCTCACCTTAAACTCTTTCGCATTTGCATCACTTGTTCCAGGGGTTTTCTTTAAAAGGTCTTCATGTAATTTCCTCGCTTTTTCACAAATGATGGCGTCCGAAACTATCACCCGCTAACTCCTTGCTGTGTATCCAAATTAATAATAACTGCTCAACATCCTCAAGTGTTTGTGTTCTATGTTTTGTGATTATTGATACGCCTTTTGCCACTTTAGCACTCAATGTCTTTTTCTTAGCCAGTATGGTGGATATCGTTGACTGAGATTTGTTGTACTGCCTAGCTAGTTCAACAACCCGCACACCATCTTCATATTTATGAATGATCTCCTGTTTTTGCTCTATGGTCATCCTTACATGGGTTTTCATATGTTGAACCTTACCACTGACTTTCTTGGGACCTTACGATACGTCTCTGGGAATGGATTACCACCATAAATCGAGGCCCCACTGTGTATGTGTGTGTGTGTGTGTGTGTATATATATATATATATATATATATATATATATATATATATATATATATATATATATATATATATATGTATATATATATATATATATAATAATATTACATATATATATAATATATTAATTAAGAACTGAAAATGCATTCAAGTTCAAGTAAATAAAATTCTGTTAGTTAAAGTCTTATGGAAATATATTCTTTAAATAAAATAATGAAATATTCAGCAAGAGGATAATAATATGAAATGGTCAGTCACAGGTGTCGTACAGTAGCTGTAAGCAGCAAAATTAAATAAATAACCAATACTTACTTTCCACTCTCCAAGGCAAGGGCTAATTGAACCGTTTTGTTGTCACCTACAAAGCCCAGTGAAGAAACTGTTGATGCTTTCTCAGGTACATCCTCTCTTATCTAAAAAAGAAAAGTAAATACAGTAAATACATACATTTATACATACAGACAGGGTAGATAAAGATAAACTATTTATCATGGGTGGTATGCAAACAAGGGGACACAAATGGAAACTTAGTACTGTATACAAATGAGCCACGGGGACGTTAGAAAGAACTTTTTCAGTGTCAGGGTAGTTAACAAATGGAAAGTATTAGGATGTGATGTGGTAGAATCTGACTTCACACACAGTTTTAAATGTAGATATAATAGAGCCCAATAGGCTCAGGAACCTGTACACCAGTTAATCGACAGTCGAGAGACGGGACCAAAGAGCCGAAGCTCAACCCCCGCAAGCACAACTCGGCGAGTACATACATTTATTTATTTTACAGTATTAACAGTAAGAGCTGGAATTGTTTCAAGTAAGTACTATAAAAACAGGTTCAGTCAGGCAATCAGAAACAATACATTACCAAAGAAGAATAAAAACAAGTCTACTAGTGTCCCAAGGACCTATGAATGAATTGTGAAGTGTATGTATAATTATAAATAACAAGGCGTAGTGGAAGCAGTTTGTTAAGAGAGAATGATTGGCATTCTATTGATGGTAATTCACACTGAGCACTTTACACCTAGTCTATGAAGCAAATACAATATTCCTGTGAATGATTTGCTATTGTGATGGTGGTGGGGTTTGCTTTCCATGACGTTGCCCAGTGGAAATATATGTGCTTTGATATATAATACTTTTACTCATCTTTTTCCTAAATTATTATTCTATCTCCTGTTAGCAAATGGCTTCACATCCCATGAAAGTGGGAATTAGGGAATGATGTTCATTATGAAGGTAGACAACACCACAAGGGCAAAGGTATGTGTATAATGAGTTATTAATGGAAAGGGATATTACATGTGAAAAGGCATTAGGAGACCGACTGGATAAATCTGAAAGGAAAGGTATGTACGGGGTGTACAGGATAATTACACACATTTCACTGCAGATGATATGCAGCCATTCTCTTAATGCCTATACCTATAATGTCTATCCAAGTACATGCATGCACATGGCCATACCTATCATGTCGGTTGAAGAAGGAAGCAAAGGAAATTGTGAGGAGAAAGCACAAAGTCAGGACGACTATACAGCACTTGGAAAGGCTACAAGAGCAGATTAGGAGCTGGGATAGAGAAGAGTGAAGAAATGATGCCCCATCACTTTGACCATCAGGGATCAAATGCCAACCTGCAGGGAGTGAAGTTGTCGCTATACTGACTAGTCCAAGTCAATGGAAGAATAAACAAAAAATTACGAAATCCTTTGTGTTCAAGAATTTATTCAGTTACTGAAATAAAAGGGGCTGCACTTTGTCATCATTACTTCATGTATAGTTTCACTACAGTTTACAATATATGAATTAAACACAAGTAATAAACTGATAGCTGAATTGAAGTATAGCAGTAGAGAAATTTAATGGAATTCAGAGAAAATACAGATTCGTACCTCAAGTGGAACATAAAGAGCGTGAAGAGCCCCAAGTAGCGTAACAAGATCAGCATGAGGGAAGCTCTGGTCTGGGGCACGTACAAGTATTGGACGTTTCATCCCAACTTTTAAAACCTCTGCAGAAACAAAAGAGAATTTAAGTTAATTGTATAAAATACAGTTACAGAACAGGACATCACTTTTTATTATACAAAAATAATCAATAAAATACAAAAATCAATGAAAGCAAGAAATTTTAAAAATATCATAGAGCATTAGGTTTTTTATAGCAGGATTTTGTGGAGTAGATACCTTGACAAGAGATTATACTAACACACATAGTCTACTTGTTACTTAATACAGTGGAATGTCAATAACCTGCACTTTAATTAACACTAGCAGTCTGTCTTCTGGGCCTACGCTGGAGCGTACATGTTCCACCTTGTTTGGGCTCTGCAGAGGTATACGTACAAATGTTTATTTTTTTACGTCCTGTAGGACAGTGCTCAGCAAAGTCTGTTCACAACAACAAAAAACTTGTAACTACAGGACACAAACCGTAGAAGAGAAACGTGTGGAAAGTAGCATTCCATTTGCTTCCTCCTGTTTTTCAAACAACCAAGAATTACCTAGTGCTGCATGCAGAACCAAAATAATACTTGCAAATGGTAGGAAAAGCCAAACCACTCCAAAGTCAAAGCAAGAAAATTTACTTTCGCAGAGTGATAGACGGTTGGAACAAGTTAGGTGAGAAGGTGGTGGAGGCCAAGACCGTCAGTAGTTTCAAAGCGTTATATGACAATGAGTGCTGGGAAGACGGGATACCACGAGCGTAGCTCTCATCCTGTAACTACACTTAGGTAATTACACTTAGGTAATTACACTGTGTCTATGAAGGTTAAAACAGGCTGGCACTGCTCACATAACACCATGAGGTATCAAACACTTTACATGCCCAAAGAATCTCTTCTTCCTCCCCTACAAGAAACAACATAAAAACCAACTACAGTACTCACTTTCAATAACTAATAACACAAAACTAATTTTCACAGTATGACAACAAATTACCTTACTGGTATATAATTAGTACTATAAGAGCTTGCTAATCCAAACCTGGGGTAACCCAAATGAATTTGCATTCGAGTTTCCTGAATTTTTAACCAAAACAGAAATTCAAGTTAAAAGGTTAAATGCTTTGTTTTCAAGTAAATGGCAGAAGCAATCAGGTAAACAATAAGTTTTTTTCCATGTGGAAATACAAATTTCTGAATGTTGGTTGTGGTACAAAGAACTGCAAATCTGTTCGTTTTTTGAATAGTCAAGTAAAACATTTGTCTATTTCTAAGTCAAATGCTCATCTAACTTGAATGTGGATGGCCCCTTTTGATTTGGATTAACAAAAGTAGACAGTAATTACTAAATATTTGTAACATTCTCTCAACTCTTAAAGTCCAAAGCTTTTCAACTATTCTTAATTCATCCCCGACATCTTTTAGCAAAGCATGTATACATTTGTTACTAGGAAGTCATGCATATCCTAGAACTAACCTTTTTATCCCGGATTCAGCTGCATCTGCAAACCTTCGCACATCATCATAATCACGGGTAAGAGGCCCAGTTGGTGCATACACAAGGCGATTGGCTGGAACATTTACTTTCACGCAAGCACCATCTTTTACCAAGGATTCATCTATAGGAAAGAAAATAAAATTTTATCAGTTCTCAGTCATGAATGCTATCAATATCTATTACTGTTAACAAATGTCTTTTTTACCAATTAAGCAGTACTATAATGGTCAAATATTTTCTTAAAAACACACAGACATAACAGCAACTTCTTATACAGTACTGTACTAAGTTATAATGCAATATACAGTGAAAAATGTAAAGCAAAACTGTTCTTGTAATCGAGGAAGATGTAAACATTCCCTTATGTCAGCATATCTCAGGATACCCTGTACAAAGATTATGAAGAATTATTGTAAATTCAACTCTTCACCTTTACATGATACCAATATGAATACTGTATTTATAAGAGTGAAGTGTCTTTTTATTCATGTACTGTATTGTATGTTTTACCTGATATAGTATAATGTACCAGTCAGGAACAGAAAGCCTGCCAAGTTTATCTAGGCTCCTTAGCCAGTGACAAGGCTGTCTGTGTAGGCATCCATCCAATTACTGGCCAGGACCAACATCAATCAGTGACCTGATTGATCAAGTGACATTTTGTGTACTTTGCCCACATTAAAATTTAAAGCAAATGTAGAAACTTCAGTATAGAACTCTTAATAACAACACCTTGCATTACAAATAACATTAAGTACCTATACAGTATGGGTATTCTTAAGCAAGTACAGTACAGTAATTCTCAAAAGAAAGGCACTAAGCTGCGATGACTATTTAGCACTGAATACAGATATTAATACAAATACCTACCACTTGGAAAATTAGCCAATTGACGTAGTAAACCAAATACCAAGTCTTGCATTATTTTATACTATATTTCATATACGGATACTACCTTATTTCCAGGTACAGTATTGTACCAACAAATTCTTCGACGCTATAAAAAGCATGCCCTGATACAGGTGCTGTACTTCATTTTTTGTTTTAGATGTTAGAACTTTAAGACATGGCTTCTCAAGATCTCAGGGTATGTAATCAATGAGAGAAATTTACTAACAATTGCAATAATCATAACTATAATTGGCAGAGTACACCAAATTTAACAGTTAAAAAGACTATTCAAAAGAACTATGGTGTGGTTTGGGCAAGATGCCTTACATTCCAATCATGTTGACTCTGAAACTATGAATATATCCAAGAATGTGGTTTAGAAGAGTTGAATACCTCCCTGCAGAGTACAAAAGTACTTATCATTAAGGGAAAGGGAGATATTATTGTTTATTAACTTTACCAATGTTCTGCCAGCAGTTACAGTAATAAATTAATCAGCAGATTATATTCAGGGGAAAACCGATAGTATAGTCTGGGAGGGAAAGCTCCAATAATCCTAACAGGGGTAGGAAGCCATTTGCTCCTATAGGCTATCTGTAGTATAGATTTAAATTTTAGATACTGTGCTTAATGCAAAAATTTGACATTATTTCACCTCAATTTTTTAAATTTCATGTGTATGCAAAACTGGCATTAATATTCATTGTGTCCAGAGGAACAGGCAGCCAGTGTACATATATATGTTAGACTGTATATCGAGGTACCCAACCCCACAAGGTCGAATAGTGACCCTACACAGAATGCAACCACACAACAAGATGACTAACTCCTGGGTTAGTATATTGCTGCTAGGTGAATAGATGCATTAGGCGATAGGAAGTGCATCTAACCATTTCTGTCCTGTCTGAGATTCAAACCTGGAATTCTCAATAGATCAAGAACTAACCCGACTGTATTACATGTTACGTACATCACAGCTGTGTACAATGTTATGATATTGTACGAAACAATTTTATGGCATTATAAACTTTATGATAGACATGTGGACTTATAAATTCCTATCATTATATCCTTATCACTCTAGAAAAAAAACAGTATAGGTAAAAACTTCAATTCCCTACCCTTAGTTAATTTTGTTACTGTATTACAATGCACAAGCCTTAGGATAAGATGATCTCACCAAATTCAGCTTGAGCTTAAGGGGAGCCAGAAGGTTGTCCAAAGCTCCTGTTAGGTTATCCAGGGAGTCTGTCACCAGGATAATCCATCATATCCAGGTGCGGATGAAGATGTTTCACCTTCACATCACATGGAACTCTAGAAATCAAAGAATTATTTTTAAAAAATTCCTAAACAGTTAATGTCTTTAAATTATCACTCATAGGATCCTCAACAAGCCAGTTTGGTTATCCTCTTCTGCCAATTCTGGGTACGAATTACAGTATTGTACTGTACTTTATAGTACTGTACTGTGGTTTTCTTCCATTGCTACAGAATTAGAAACAAATAGGACACTGGGATTTATTTCTAGAAGCATTAACAATGAGACATCTAATATTATTCTTCAGCTTTATCTTGTTCTTGTTCTTGTTATCTTGTCCCCATTAGACCTCATTTAGATTATACAATTCAGTTTTGATCTGCACTATAGAATGAAGATTATTTACTTTAATGCATACATAGAAGAATGACACTTAATCCCAGGAATTAGAAACCTTCTACATGAAGAGATAAACTAAAAAGCTTAATTTACATTTTCTAGAAACACAAAATGTAAGGGCAGGGCCAAAGGGCCCAGCCCTTCACCCAGCACCAGGGGGCCCACTAGTACATTTTTTATACCATAAAATCAGTTATGAATGTAATGAAATACCAATTTCTGGGTTATCTTGAGATGATTATCTTGAGATGATTTCGGGGTTTTTAGTGTCCCCGTGGCCCGGTCCTCGACCAGCCCTCCACCCCCAGGAAGCAGCCCGTGACAGCTGACTAACACCCTGGTACCTATTTTACTGCTAGCTAACAGGGGCATAGGGTGAAAGAACCTCTGCCCATTGTTTCTCGCCGGCGCCCGGGATCGACCCCGGGACCACAGGATCACAAGTCCAGCGTGCTGTCCGCTCGGCCGACCGGCTCCCATGGGTGTGCCCTGGTGGCTCCCTGAAGTTACTACAAGACAGCCACTTGGTTTGCAAACTTAAGTTATTCAAAAGTTCCAGTTTCACGATCGGGGTTGGAGTTTCATGCTTCACAAACTAAGTTCGGGAAGCAAGGAAGCGGTATACAAGGCCTCACAACAGCCCGGGGTGGGAGACGGCCTTGTATGCCCACTGAATGTGTCAGGCACCACCACTCTAGTGCCTTCTACTCTGTGGCTTCTCAGATTGACAGCCCATTGTTCGCATTGTTTTGATTTGTCACGAGGCTGGGGTGTTCATTCTGTGACTTTGTTGGACATATCTGCACAATCAAGGAACATCCGTGCACCATGTTGGCTTCAAATGCACGCATTGTGTCAGTGATGACCGACTGATGGGTGGATTAGCGGGCAGAGTGGGCAGGTGGGCGAGGAGGGGTGGGTGGGGGGGGGGGTGGAAATAGGATGGCTGGCAGGCAGGGTAGCAGGTGGGTGAGCGGAACGGGATGGGTGGGCGGAACGGGATGGGTGGGCTAGCTAGCAATCAGCGGGTAGGCTGGCTGGCTGGGCGTTGGGCAGTTTTGGGTGGGTAGATAGGTGGATGGGTTGGTGGCCAGCTGGAAGACAGGTGGAGTGGGTAGGTGCATGGACAGGGGGTGGCTGGGTGGTGGACTGCTGGGTGAGAGTGGGCAGGCAAGCGGGCAGGCAGTGTGGATAGATAGTTTGTTGGTGACTGGCAAGCAGGCTGGGTGGGTAAGTTAATGGGTGGGCAGGCTAGGTGGACTTGGGGCGGTAGGCGGGCTTGGGTGGGCTCGGGCGGATAGGCGGGCTTGGGTGGGCTCGGGCGGATAGGCGGGCTTGGGTGGGCTCGGGCGGATAGGCGGGCTTGGGTGGGCTCGGCGGATAGGAGGGCGTGGGTGGGCTCGGGCGGATAGGCGGGGTTGGGTGGGCTCGGGCGGGCTGGCTGGCAGGCAGGCAGGCAATCAGACTGGCTGTGGTAACACCACATCCCCTTATCTCCCCATCCCCACTACATCCAATCCCCCCCCTCCCTACCTCACACCGGACCCTCCCAGAAATATCCCCCACTCCTCCAGGCGCATGTAGATGGGTATTAATACGGTTCAGATTCTCGGCTACTTTTCTACCAGTATGAGGTGGCCTTGGAGGCAGGACTGTCTGGACTGACCTGCCCTGACTTATGTACTTATATATAAGAAGGTACAGTACATTGTGTTTGTGAGAGTATATAATGTTGGTGTTCTGTAAACATCAGACTCGTGTTGTTTACAAACTGTGACTGGTCGCTACCACAACTGAATGCTTAACAGCCTTTGACTGGTTATGACTGACCGACATGTGACAATGCCTGACCGACCAGTACAATTTGTATATGAAGTTTTTGAAAACAAGATCAAAGGGAATGAAACAAATGTCAATTAAAGTCTTTTGCAAGGCTTTCAAGAAAGCTCGTGCTGCCTCGCCTGCACCTGGCTCCTCATATGTTAACCCAAATGTGTCAACTTCTGAGGTTACCTTATCACCATTATTCTCCACTTCAGTCAACCTAACACCAACATCCACCACCACCTCTTACATGTAAATAACTATGCTACATCAACAATGATCATCAACATAAGTGGATCAGGACTTCTTTTATTAGGGAGTCTATTTCTTATTTCTTATTTACAACTTACATGGTAACCGACAGGTCTCATCCCTGAGGGGTTAAGAAGGAAGTGGTCCTCTTGTATCTCCGATGTAGGTGCCACCAATTACCTAGTACATGGTGGGGAGCCTATTTAACCGCGTTGGCCTACGGCACAATAAGTTTTTCTGTTGGAAATTACTCTAAGCAATGAACTGACAATCTGAATATTACTGCAATCCCCTCTAAAATACGTTATATGGAGATCTAGATTTACAGGATGCAGGGTAAAGTGAAATCTAGATGTAATTGGAGCCAGACCTTGTTCTGATCTTTCAAGGTGTAAATTTTATCAAACGTCTACAGTTTTTCACAACCAAACATTTTGGGAATTTGTTTTGCTATGAATAATGATAAATATACAGTAATATATACATACATTATCCCTATAAGTAAATAATGCTTAATATGAAAATATAAATTACAAAAACTTTGCTAACAAAAAAATGAAAAAATGGTGGGTCAAAATCAGTCCAGTTTATCAAGGTTACTGCCCCAGTGGGCATAATATCCAAAGCAACACCAATTCAATGCCGAATCAATGTTGAATTAACACCACTCTTGGATACTGTGCTCAATGGGTTAACAATCTGGGCCCACCGATATATATTATTAATGGTTTTCTATAGCAAATTCATTCTGTCCCACCGAAGGTTCCATTCTATTGAGGTTCCACTATACTGTATTCTGCATCCATTAAGCATCACGCTTAGTATTGTCGCTGCATTTGAATATCATTCAACCATGTTATAGAGTAAAATATAGTACTGAACATATTTATACTTTATCTTTATTTATGGTGCAAAACATTTTGTAACCATGTTGGTGTACATTCGAAAAGTATATTCTCACAAAGTACAACACAAGAGTGTATACAACAGTGCAGTATTCAATAGCTAGGAAAGAATTAAACATATTCAAGAATAATTTCACTATGGCATTTGATGCTTAAACCATTTTTAATTATTTAGTACAGTCGTTATTGTGAGTCTTCACACAAATATTTAGGACATACACTACTGTATTAAAGCAGCATCATCAGTAAGAAGTCCTATTGGTCATCAAATACTGTAAATGATGAACAATACCTTTTGTTAGCCATGATGAGTGCGAGAGGTAGGCAGACACTGGTGAGAGTGTGAGAGGTAGGCAGACACTGGTGGGAGTGCGAGAGGTAGGCAGACACTGGTGGGAGTGCGAGAGGTAGGCAGACACTGGTGGGAGTGCGAGAGGTAGGCAGACACTGGTGGGAGTGCGAGAGGTAGGCAGACACTGGTGGGAGTGCGAGAGGTAGGCAGACACTGGTGGGAGTGCAAGAGGTAGGCAGACACTGGTGGGAGTGCGAGAGGTAGGCAGACACTGGTGGGAGTGCAAGAGGTAGGCAGACACTGGTGGGAGTGCAAGAGGTAGGCAGACACTGGTGGGAGTGCGAGAGGTAGGCAGACACTGGTGGGAGTGCGAGAGGTAGGCAGACACTGGTGGGAGTGCAAGAGGTAGGCAGACACTGGTGGGAGTGCGAGAGGTAGGCAGACACTGGTGGGAGTGCGAGAGGTAGGCAGACACTGGTGGGAGTGCGAGAGGTAGGCAGACACTGGTGGGAGTGCAAGAGGTAGGCAGACACTGGTGGGAGTGCGAGAGGTAGGCAGACACTGGTGGGAGTGCGAGAGGTAGGCAGACACTGGTGGGAGTGCGAGAGGTAGGCAGACACTGGTGGGAGTGCGAGAGGTAGGCAGACACTGGTGGGAGTGCGAGAGGTAGGCAGACACTGGTGGGAGTGTGGCCTGGAGATAACTAGTGCACCAGCCTCAACCTCCCTGCCTGACGACAACCACCCAGTTGCCACCTACTACACCCATTACTTATTACACCTCTTATTACACTAAGGACTGGAATACATTACCAGGGTAATGTTTTTGATTCTAAATTTAAAATCTATAAAGGATATAATATCTTGCTTGGTAGAAAATTAAATGTGAAAGCAAACAAACTGTCCAACTATCAAATTACATAATGAAAGAAATATATAGCAGTTTGTTAAAACTTAATGAATTTTTTTATTCTTAGCAATTGAAAAATACAGTGCCTGCTACTGTATCTTCAAAGTTATTCATAACCTTATCATCATTATTTAAATTTACACTTGGTAAAAGTCATGAAGTAGAAGAAAATTATTGTAAAATGATGTGGCAACCTCACTTCCCACCATACAAGTGACGCAAACAGCTCTCAATCCCCAAGGATACAGGGAGGAATTCTGGAAGACAGCCATCTTCTTTATCTTCCCAGCATTAAAGGTCAAGTGTCTACCAAATCCTTGAATGCCTCAAATGTTTTGTAATAATACTGTATAATGAAACATTGTTTTTGTATACTGTACATTAATTTATCAACCTAAAAACTATTATCACAAATCAGATTGAATTGACATGATTAATTAGATCACCCATTCTAGTCATTTCAGGAAATTTAACCAAAGTAGTTAATGTTGAGAAAATCACCCTGTGGGAACAGGAATTTTACTGTTAACACTGAGTATCTTAATAAGCTTAGATTCAAGTAAGTTTTGCAAGTAAATTCTACAGAAACCCCATAGTTCTTGTGAAAAGAATGTCACAATAACCTGAAAAAAAATACAACTCTCACAATGTGAAGTAAAATGAGAGCGACAAAGTTTTGGTTTGTCCTGGACCCTAATCAAGTCTAAACTGAGCAAGAAAGGAACAGAAAACCATTATAAGGCAAGAGGTTAGGTGAGCCAAGAGTAGGCAAGAGGTTAGGTGAGCCAAGAGTAGGCAAGAGGTTAGGTGAGCCAAGAGTAGGCAAGAGGTTAGGTGAGCCAAGAGTAGGCAAGATGCCACTGGAAAAGTAACTCAATCAAATTGAGCTATAAGCAGCTTTCTGTGAGATGAAAGAAAAACAAAGAAATCAGAGAAAGCAAAAAGTAAATAAACAAAAAATAATACAACCAAATTAGACACATCAAAAGATAAGGACCGAAGAGATAGAATGATAGCACAGAGGGGCAGATAGTCAAGTCAGATCATGCCTGAGATATATATATATATATATATTATTATATACACAGTATATATATTTATTTATTTATATACAAGAAGTACACTGGGTTTGTGAGAGAACATAACAGTGATGTTCTTACATTCTTGCAAAACCACTAACATGCATAGCATTTTAGGCGCTATATGAAGAGTACTGTATTTAACTATGAACTGAGAAAGGCAAGAGACAATAGTAATAAAGCTAGGACTAAGGTTCAGGTTGGCAACAATGTTTATGAGAGTCGACTCAATAAAATTGTGAGCATTGTTCATGTCATCGAGTTTAACACTGTGTGTTCTTTAATTCTGTCCTTAAGAGTATGGCCAGTTTCACCAAAGTTTTGGAAAGGACAAGAGGAACAGGCAATTAAAAAAATGCCAGAAGCAGCAATGTGATCAGGTTACTATGAAATGTGTGATTTTGTTAAAAAGGAAAGTTTTACATCAATAGAGCAAAGGTATTAATGAAATTTTATAGTTCAGATATAAAGGGAAGGCAAAGCACAGGGTTCCTGATGTTGGAAGCAGGTTTAGGATGAAAGATTTTAGCTTGAGAGTAGGCACAGTTTATAAAATTTAGGGGATAGCCAAAGCAAGAGAAATTTCAGAATCAAGAAACTGAGGGTAATAGATACAAATGGCCCAGAAGAGAGGAAGACATGGTGTTTTCTGAACACTGTTAGCAGTTATTGCTCTATGACTAAGTTACTCCTCTTTCAGTTAAAACAGTTAACATTTGATTAACAAATACAGTGCAGAATTGCAATAAATACAAAACAGAATTATATTAGAATATAACACACCACAAGAGATGGGAAATGAACAATTAGTAAAACAACCTCAGCTAATATAAATGTAATCTAATCTTTACTTGTTCAAAAGCGAATGTGTTATCTGACTTGACAAGGAATTGCCATGTACTGTACTCAAGATCAATAGGGAAGAGGTGGTGTTAATTGTTTTAACCACCACAATTTATCATAATTTACAAATTCAACTCAGATGGAAATACACCATGTAAACATGAAATATTTTATAATTTTGCATTTAATAAGAAAATATAAATTTGAAACAATTTACAAGAATATGTATTTTACAATTCATTTTGTGTCGGGGGAACAGAAAGCCAGAGTGTATTCATACACGTTTGGCTTTTATTGAGCCCCCCCCCCCAAAGGACACATTACTGACCCCACCCAGGATGCAGCCACACAACAAGCTGACTAACTCCTAAGTATGTACATACTGCTATGTGAACAGGTACATTAGATGAAAGGAAATGTGCCCAACCATTTCTGACCTGCCTAAGATTCGAACCAGGAATTCTTGATTGTACATTGAGAACGAACCTGACTGTACTACCGGGACCCTTTTATATTTAAATATAAATTTCAATAAAATTACTTAGATAAATTGATTTTTAAATACTATGTATAAAATTAATTAAAAGTATGAATTAAAACAAATATTTACTGTTGCTTTTCTAGTTGGCCATTTGTATATAAAGTACTGTAATCCAAGATAGTAAAAATGTTGTAGACTCATCAATTTTGCTTAATTATTCTAATTCCAATCTGTCATTCATTTATAGATAATCTATAGTTAAATATTTAGAATAAATATATGGTTGTTCATTTATTATACACCCTACAACCCATCCAGACCACTTCTCTAAAAGATAAAATGTAATGGACAAAAGGGGCAATAGCTTCAAGCTAACAAGCCACAATGTAGGACAGAAAGCAGAAGATGCTTCTTCACCCATAGGGTTATAAACCCATGGAATTGCCTGACAACTGAGGCTGTAAATGTCAAGAAATACTTCAAATCAAATCCTGATAGAAAGAATTCTCAGAAATAATAGGGGAGGGGGGATCTTTGACAAGCCATGGTCACTTGGGAGTCAGTGGCCCTCAGGTGATACCTTAATAGGATTCCTTTCCCCAACAATTGAAACCCATACCTGACAATCACAAACTTTGTCAAAATAAATTTATTTTTTTAGGTTAAATTTATTTAAAGCAGTGGTTCTTAACTGGGGGTATGGGACTTGATCTGCGAATGATTAAAAAGAAAAATTGTTAGAATTAACTTTACTGTTATCAAAATAAATTAAGGTGGCAAAGCCACTAACCAACCAGCAATTGAATCACTAAACTTGGCCGTCTTCCACCTTTCCAGTATTGCCAGTCAATATGTTGGTATGGTCAGAGTGAGACTGCTCCCTCCATCCACCCCTTGAGCAAATCTATCATTTTCTTTCAGCTGTTCTATTCCTACTATCTACATGTCTGTAGCCTGGTTTTTCTGTACTTCTTTTGAAGTCATATTGGTATCCAATTGGACTGATGATGATTTTTGACAGTTTGGCAAAGGGGATGGGGTTTGGAAATACTGTTCATCGAGTAATCCATTTGTGGTTTGTAATCATAAAAAGATCAAGAGCTCCTGGTTTAAAGAGTAGCAGTTATGTAGAATGACTGCTCTTGGGGCCCATTTTGAGAACCTACTACTATACGTAGCCGATTGAAATACCCCCCACTTGAATTATTATATCCAAGCATGGAGACCATTTTCAGAAAGACACAGCTGCTCTTGAGAAAGTGCAACACCGGGCAACAAGTCATTCCAGAGCTAAGTCAACTCTTATCAGGAATTGTTGAGGGCCACAGGACTAACAACACTGCAAACCAAGCATGACAGGGCCGATGTCATTGAAATTTTAAAATCTGAACAAGGTGAACCAAGCTCTCAAGTCAAGGCTGGCCTCGGGCCAGGCGTAGGGAGTAGAAGAACTCCCAGAACCCCATCAAGCTGGTATCAAGCATGTTAGAGGATGTTGATCCAGATAATTTCTTCAAAAGGTCAAATGTAACACAAGCAAGGAACAAACGATTAAAGCTCAACAAGCCACAATGTAGGACTGAGAACACGAGATGCTTTTTCACCCACAGGGTTATAAATCCATGGAATTGCCTACCCGCCGAATGCGTAAATGCCAAAACTGTGTTAAGTTGCCAAATCAACTTGGAACAGATCAAAGGGGAGGGGGGGGGGATCTTCGACAAGCCGCCAGCTTCCTGTCCTCGTTGAGGCCACCAGGGTTAGTGACCCTCAGGTAAATCAGGTAAAATATGCATATACAGGTATATGCATTCAAAATCAAATCAAATCAAATCAAATGTCAAATCAAATGTTCATTCAGGTAAAGTATATACATACAAGGTGAGATACAAACATTAATGGATTTATAGATAGAGCTAGTACATACAATGCCTAAAGCCACTATTACGCAAAGCGTTTCAGGCAGGAAAACACTAAGACTAAAACTTAATACTAATTGAGATTAAAGTATAAATTGTGTTGAGAAAATAAAAAATAAAAAAAAAAGGAGGGGGGAGGGAACATGGCAGAAAAATAGCAAATATACAATTTGGTCAACAAACAGCATTATTTAAAATAGTAGACATGGGTTGACATTTAGGGGTAAGGTAGGTTACAGGGAGTTAGGTAGTGCTTAGTTTTTATCTTAAACTGGTTAAGAGAGGCGCAGTCTTTAACACGATTGGGAAGGTCATTCCACATTCTGGGTCCCTTGATTTGTAGAGCATTTCTAGTTTGATTAAGTTGTACTCTTGGAATATCAAATAGGTACTGTATTTGTTTCTGGTGTGATGCCCATGAGTTCTGTTACAATCTTCTAGAAAGCTTTTAAGGTCAGGGTTGAAATTACAGTTCAGCATTTTATATATATAAAATACACATGAGAGGATGTGCAGAGGATTCATATATACTTTAGGCTTGTATCAAGGTTCTCCCCCAAGGAGGACCTACTGACCCACCCCAGGATACAACCTCCACAGCACCAGTTGCTTAACTCCTGGGTAACTATTTACTGCTAAGTGAAGAGAGACATTAAGTGAAAGGAAACATTCCCAACCGTTTCTGTCCCACTTGGGAATCCCTGAATTCCCAATTGCATGTCGTGAACGATGTCAACCATACGTATCTCACTGGGATGGTCATGGGTAATTGGCTCTAATATACAAACTAAAATTTTTAACATTGCTGAAAAGTATGTGCTACCTCTGCAACTAGCTCATCAATCCTGTAAATTACTTAGCTAGACGAATATTGCTCTCCAGTTCCTGAGCTAATGTATTCCATACTTGTGTAGCCTTTCCCCCTTGTACTCACAGGCGGAGTACAAGTACAAGGGGTACGTAATAAATACACTTAACACCTGTATTACCTGCAGGTATTATGCACTTCTCGCTCAATTTAAACAATTACCTGGGCGAGTCAGAACTCATGATGGAGAGAGGTGAGTGGTGTCCCTGGCAACAACTGGTGGCGGCCACAGCTGCTCACACCACAACCCGTCCTCAGGCCAGGCTCCCTATGGCACCCGTCACCCACCATCCCCCCATACACACTCATCAATTTGATTTATTTATTTACTTATTTATATACCAGGAAGTTAATAAGTTAGTTTAGTTAATATATTTTGCACCCCCATACCCACCTTGGAGCCCGTCCTCACAGTAAATCCATTACCATGAGAAACCACACCCCTAACCTAACCTTAACCATAAACTAACCTTAACCTAACCATGGATAGCTGACTTGGTGCCTTCTTTGATAATTACTTACTAACCAAGGATAGAGAATAGATAATAGTTTTTTTTTATTATGTAGTCTTCCCCCCAATCCATTCCCTTGAGCGGGTATCCTCCCTGAGGACAGGTACAGTGTGCAATACTTGGGAGGCTTAATTTCAAGCGAAATTCGAACGCACATCATGCTTCTTACACACGATAATTCGGTTGTTATCCAATTGAGCTGTCTACAGACGTTTTTATTTATTTATTTATATACAAGAAGGTACATAGGGTTAAGAGAGTATATGTAATGGTAATGATTTTTTCATTCTTGTAAGCCACTACTAGCACGCATAGCGTTTCGGGCAAGGAAACTGCCCGAAACTCTTCAAGTTTTGAAGGTACTTAACAATGCAACCAATTAACCGTTTAATTATACAAAATAATTAATTAGTTGGACAATTCACAATCATTTATTTATGATGAACGTCCTAAGCTCCAGCAGTAAATAAGGTGGTTCAATATGGCCGCCGGTCTAGAGGCAGTTGCCTGCTAGTTGACAGCCTCCAGATGTTAGAGCTCTGTGGGTGTGACACGGCGGCGGCCTCACAACAGCTGATGGCTGTCAACAACCACAACACCGCCGTCATATTCACTTTCGGTCTTAATCATAATTTTGAATTTGATATTGCTATTTTAAAGTGAATTAGTGATTTAAGACGCATTAGCATAAGTATATATCTTAATTTTAAATTCTTTTTTTTAAGGGAACATGTTACCATAGTAACAATTTATCGTGATGATGGCCTTGTCAAGTCTTGAGCTTGACAAGGCCTAGAGCCAGACAAGAGTCTAGGCAAGGCCTAGGCAAGGCCTAGGCAAGGCCTAGGCAAGGCCTAGGCAGGGCCAAGGTAAGCCTAGGGGCCAAGATGTGATGCCTAACAGCGCAGGTTATTTTCTTAACAAATATTATAAAGCGTGATCTGACTGATATCTAACTGGCCCACCAGAGGAATGCTAGTCAAAATGGACATATTCAACAGTTGTACAGGTCAGTGATGTGTTTTTTATGTGTGTTTTTTGTTGTGGAAAGTGGTGATTGTCCAGTTGCTAATTTTAGGTTTGGCCAAGTTAGTAAGCTGGGAGACACAACCAATTTGTGGCTTTACAAGAATGTGTGCCAGTGGCTTTACAAGAATGTAAAAACATCAGTGCTATGTACTCTCATAAATCTGATGTACCTTCTTGTATATATATATATATATAAATAAATAAGTAAATAAATATAATAAAGTTGTTGGAAACATGTATAAGAATACTAATAATTTGTATTTATACAAATACATTTGATTCATGATACAGTTGACTATTAGTAGGAACTATTATATAATTAGTATTATATAATGTAAATTAATTTTTGCTCTTTTCATCTGATTCTAACCTAACCTAACTAGGCCTAATGTAACCAAACCTAATCAATTCATTTAGTAATGTGCACAAGTTGGAACAGGCAGCTGAGAATGGAGCAACTTCTTCGACTAGATAAGCACCGGTAATGTACAGTATACGAAACTGTGGATGTAGTTGGGTAAGTGTAGATTTCTAAGACCTGGTAAATACGGTTTTGAAAAAGGTTGTTAATTTATGGAACAAATTATCAGATAACATAATAGATGTGGGGTTTCTGGATTGTTGCAATGGTATGATAGACATGCACATGAATGAGTTTGGGTGGATATAAATAGCAGTGTTCAAAATGATTATGGTCTTATAATTAAGAGGACGGCAGGAGGAGTTCGAGCTTGATCGCTACACATACTTCTTTTACTCTTCACTTCACTTCACAGTTAGTAGTAATATGTTATTTATAAAAAACTATTACAGATGGTCTGACTAAAACTTGTACATGTACTTAGTGTAGTAGCAAATTAAGATAGACAAAGGATGCTGCTCTTGAGCACTTGTAAATGTTAGTTACCTCTCCATAATCTTTGCTGAATGTTCTTTGAATATAAAACTTTAAATCTGGGAATTAATAAAGTAACATGATGACTGAACATACAATTCAGTATGTTGATCGATATTCTAATATTTTGTATATGTAAAAAGGTTCCTTTAATTATGAAAAGGTGCAAAATTATATATTAAATAAACAATGATTTATGTTTCGTATATTTAAATTATTTATTTATTTTTTATTTTTTATCCCAGAGAACCCGCCCTTACGATGTCGGGATCTGGTTGCAGTGAGGATGTTGATTCAAGCATTAAGGCTCAGTTGGAAGATGAGGTAATCCGTGAGGCCCTCACTTCAGGGACAGACCTCAGACAGTACTCACAGTCTGTTGAGAAGGAACTCCGACAGGTAAACAACAGGAAAATGTTTGTGCAATCACAAAGAAAGCCTTTGACAAAAAGGTAACTTTGTTTTTAATGATTATTGCTGAATAGTAATGCTTGTAAATTATTGGTGATATATTGCAAACTCAACAGTGAATGTAACTGTGCCTAATGTATATATCTGTACTGTACTGTACTTTACAATACTTGTATTAAATTTTTTATATGTAGTTTTGAAGAATACTGTACAGTATTATAGGCACAAAATACAGAACTGTATGATTATTATACAGTGGAGTACCATTATTATACTATAAATAAATACAATTATTGCATGAATTAAGTATTGTAGGCTGTCTGCTTATTTTAACAGTGAATTGTTTTAAATAATACTGTAATTGGATCAGTAAAATTAGATCCTTGTTTTCCAGCTTGAAAATTTAAGCATACAGGATTATATCAACAAGGCCCAGAATATAGCTACACTTCACCACCAAATTACAGAGTGTGATTCAATTCTTGAAGTAAGTACCAGACACTTTAAACAAATTTTTAAGTGTCTTTAACAAGGTTGTATACAGCACTAAATTACTTACTGCATATCTGTAGGAACAAAAAGTAACTACAGTATACAGTATTCAAATATGCTACAGTATCTGTAGCATATTTCTAATGTTTCTTTCTATGATTAAAAATATATTTTCTAATAAAACCCTATTAATATTTGTCTTTTTATATAACCAGCAAATGGCACCATGTTAATGATTTGTAACCAATCACCACAGTATCTTTACAGTTTCCATGTTTCTTAGTCTGGCAATACATATTCACATTTTGTGTGAAAATTATTATATTGTATTCACTTCCTCATTCCACATGAGTTAACTGTATAGTAGACCTCTCAGATCAACCCACTCGGCTGCTCACTTAGACCTATGTCCCATTCTCATAAGGGCATAGGAAAGTACTAACCAGTGACAGTAATTCAAGTTTCACTTATTTTTGTGAAGATAATATGCATTTGTCATTATTATTTGAATGCATTTTCTTTGTACTGTACTCTTTTATGAGAAGCTATATCTACTGGAGCATTATGGTGCTGGATGGATGTGATGCTGCAGTATGGAAAGTATGATGACATGATTTGTGTGTCATTTTGAGTGTTTTTCCTGCATTACTTTCCTATTTCTTCCAAGTTTATGTCTTCCCATCCCATGGATTTGGAGTGCATTAATAATGATTTTTAATACCTGTATTATTTAACTTGTAGGATGTTAATACTGTACTCTGCCTTAGAGAAAGGACTAACAAAAAAATATTTTGGTAGCAAACACTCTTCTTGGCTCATTATATCCAGCTAATTTATTTCTGGTTTACATGCATAATATATCAAGAGTCTTATTTAATCTAATTTACTATACTGGTTGTTGAATTCTCGTAATTGCCATTTCTCCAGCCTAGTGTTTTGGCCGAAATGCTGTGTGTATTAGTGGCTTTAAGCATAGTACATATATACTAGCTCAATCTAGAAAGCCACATTCTGTTTGTAACTCATTTTGTATGTACTTTTACCTGAATAAAAATTATTATTATTATTACAATACAGTATTATTATTACTGTATAGTGATATTCTTCTTCTGCCTGTATAGCTAATACATAATAATGGGTTTTAATCGGTATACTTTATAATGGCAACTTGCCAACTTTTGTAATTCACTTTCACTAATGGCAATGCTTGCAATTTTATAATTTTCTTTTGACATGTCATTTTGTGTCTATTTTTATTGTTTTAGAGAAAATGCAATTAATGTGTTTTTCTGTTTAGAATATGCAGGGTATGCTGGAAGGATTCCTGACTCATTTATCTACAATTAGTCAGGAAATACAATCTCTTCAAGAACAATCAGCCACAATCAATATCCAGTTGACTAACAGAAAGCAAGTTCATGCAGAGATGTCAGCATTCATTGATCAACTTATGGTCCCTGAAGTTATGATACAGTAAGAAATTAATCTCTTTCATGTTGAAAATTTATACTACCCAGAAGATAGGAATCAATGTTGATAAAAATGACATCCAATACTGATATTTTATGAAGATCAAGGAAAGATCCTTTCCTCACCTTCATAAGATGAAAGAAAGATACATTTAACATTATAGATTGATAATATAAAGCATACATTTCTCAAGAAAACATGGTAACATAAGCAGTTAAAATTGAAATTACTGTATATGGAGAGTTATTGCCACCATTGTATCAGTACTAAGCGCCTAGCAACAGCCTCTTATCTGAACAGTAATTGTTTCAAGTTTTTTTTAAAACAGAAACCATTTTTTATATTGATTCCATAAATTGTTTGTTAAAATATTAATATAATTTTTATCTTGTAATATAGATTTAGCTAAAGGGTGATCTTAAAATGTGAAGATTATTCATTAATTTCTGTGAGAATTATGAATTATAAATAAGTATAATAATTTGGTTTGTCAGGAAAGCAGCTGTGTATATATATATGTTAGGTGTGTATCGAGGTCTCCCCCAAGGTCGACTAACAACAGCTGACTAACTTCCAGTTACCTATTTACTGCTAGGTGAACAGAGGCATTAGGTGACAGGAAATATGCCCAACCATTTCTGTCCCACCCAAGATTTGAATCCGGGTTTGCCTGATTTTGAGTAGGGAATGTACCCAACTGTACTACAAAGATCTTATATGATCCCTTTCCTATAATAATGTAGCAATTCTCAATTGACACTGTTTTTCATAAAAATTGCACAAATAATTTCCTTATGAATGAAATCCTAATCAGTATGTTGTAAAATGAACTTTGAACTTAGGTGAATTCAGATACTGTAATGGGAAATTTGCACAATATGAAGTAAGCAAACCTCCCATGTGTAAGTACTGCTGCCCAGACCATTATGCAAACAGGTAGGCATGCAATGCACAGAGGAAGTGTTTTGGCAAATCACACACCTAACCCCAAGCAGATTAGACTGGTACCCCATTTGTTTCCACCTCCAAAGGGGATCGAACCCGAACCTTAGGACTACGAATCCCGAGCGCTGCCAACTCAGCTGTCAGGTACTAATTCTAAGTACATAGAATTATTGTGACTGTTGCTCTACACATTTAAAGGTTTCGTGGCTGATGTACCTCCATCGGTATGGGAATCGGGTGGCTGGCCTATTAACGTTCTACACAATTTTTCATTACATCAATAAGAAATGGCATGGTGTTCTCTCCAATGGTTTTGTTGTGACAGTGTTCGTCTTTCTTGTCTTGGCTATTTCTTGAGTGCTACCTTGTGTTGAGGAAATCTTAATTTAAAAGTTGTGAAAAATGCCATTCAGTATTATTGTTTCTCTTCCATCAGCCATATTCTCAACACCTCTGTGACAGATGAGCTCTTCATGCAACAACTTAAGGCACTGAATGAAAAAAGCAAATTTATCAAGGAACAAAATTTTAGAGGTATGTGTGCAGTTTCTATTAATTAAGTAGTGTGATCTATCTAATTTTGTTTTTTGTTCAGCCATTACAAACAGTACAAGTAAAGAGTAGCTTAATGAAGATAATCTTCCCAATGCCTTATGATCTTGGAACATTTCTATAGCTGTATACAATCGTATGTTTTACGCTGCTCTTGCAGCCCTCACCTTTTGTCTTTTTGCTTATGTTACTGTGTATGAAAAAACCTTTCCACTTTTATGTAAAATATACAAATTTGATTTATAAGGTTTACCGAAGTACTGTTTCTTCAGATGCCCACTCTTGCCAAGATGTTCAAGATATTGTAGACAAAC
>WNGS01000411.1:16686814-16776955 GCA_020271785.1 Procambarus virginalis
TTATTAGTTTTTGTATTTCAAGTATTTTAAGTACATATCAAGTACAAATTATTTATTAGTTTTCTTACTTAATTTAGGATAAGATAGTGTTTGTAATTAACCAGCCATAATCAGGTTAATTATGTATAAAGAAAAAAATGTAAATGGCAGTCAGTGGGAAAAGATGGCCACAGCTGCCTCGTTGTTTCACTGCTTGATCCCTCCTGCAGACCACAACACACTGACTCCACAGAACAAATATGTATCACCACTTCTTGAATGCAATGTTTTGATATGTATACCTAACCTGATAAAACCCTTCCGTTTTGTTTTTTCATTTTATTTAGAATGTGTTGCTAATCCCATAAAAGATAAGTTTTGCCCAGTTTGATTAGGGTTTTATCTGCTTTGGGCAACTAGTTCCACCTGCCCCCACTTATCTCCACCCTGGATCTGGAACAACTGAGGGTGGGGGGTGAGGTGGCATTCCCATGATGTTTTGTGTGGGTGTTCTTATGAGAATCGGTCTTCTGGCCTTATTGGAATTTCACCATCTCTCATTCCCCCAGGTAGGTGTGCCTCTTACTTTGTGTGTGTGTACCCCCTTCTTAGTAGTGCATGCAGTTGCTTGCTGGTATGCATTACCACCTTTGGCCATGTTCACATCAGCTGGTGTGCCTTGGCTGTATGCAATGCTTTTGCCCTGAGACTGTACTACTGTGCTCTGTTGCCATAGTCTTGCTTAAAGATTGTCAGGCTGGATACCCAGCAATTCAATGGCAGTGTGCTTGGTAGTTCCTGGCCTATATGTCTACCAGTTCTTGAACAGAGAGTCTGGTGGTTACCGAGTTGTGTACTCACCTATTAGTGCTTGAGGGGGTTGAGCTCTGGCTCTTTGGTCCCGCCTCTCAACTGTCAATCAACTGGTGTACAGGTTCCTGAGCCTATTGGGCTCTATCATATCTACACTTGAAACTGTGTATGGAGTCAGCCTCCACCACATCACTGCCTAATGCATTCCATTTGTCAACCACTCTGACACTAAAAAAAATTCTTTCTAATATATCTGTGGCTCATTTGGGCACTCAGTTTCCACCTGTGTCCCCTAGTGCGAGTGCCCCTTTTGTTAAATAGTCCGTCTTTATCTACCCTGTCAATTCCTCTGAGAATCTTGTATGTGGTGATCATATCCCCCCTAACTCTTCTGTCTTCTAGCGACGTGAGGTTCAATTCCTATAGTTTCTCCTCATAGCTCATACCTTTCAGCCCGGGTACTAGTCTGGTGGCAAAGCTTTGAACTTTTTCCAGTTTGGTCTTATGCTTGACTAGATATGGACTCCATGCTGCAGCTGCATACTCCAGGAATGGTCTGACATAGGTGGTATACAAAGTTCTGAATGATTCCTTGCACAAGTGTCTAAATGCTGTTCTTATGTTAGCCAACCTGGCGTATGCTGCTGATGTTATCCTCTTGATATGGGCTTCAGGGGACAGGTCTGGCGTGATATCAACCCCCAGGTCTTTCTCTCTGACTCGTGTAGAATTTCATCTCCCAAATGATACCTTGTAACTGGCCTCTTGCTCCCTACACCTATCTTCATTACATTACATTTGCTTGGGTTAAACTCTTAACAACTATTTGTTCGACCATTCCTTTAGTTTGTCTAGATCTTCTTGAAGCCTCAAGCAGTCCTCCTCTGTCTTAATCCTTCTCATAATTTTGGCGTCGTCAGCAAACATTGAGAGGAATGAGTCTATACCCTCCAAGAGATCGTTCACATATACTGTATCAGAAACAGGATAGGACCGAGTACAGAGCCCTGTGGGACTCCACTGGTGACTTCACGCCAATCTGAGGTCTCACCCCTCACTGTAACTCTTTGCTTCCTATTGCTTAGGTATTCCCTTATCCACTGGAGCACTTTACCAGTTACTCCTGCCTGTCTCTCCAGCTTATGTACCAGCCTCTTATGGGGGACTGTATCAAAGGCTTTCCAACAGTCCAAAAAAATGCAGTCTGCCCAGCCTTCTCTTTCTTGCTTAATCTTAGTCACCTGATCATATAATTCTATTAAGCCAGTAAGGCAAGATTTACCCTCCCTGAACCCATGTTGGCGATTTGTCACAAAGTCCCATCTCTCCAGATGTGTTACTAGATTTTTTCTCACGATCTTCTCCATCACTTTGCATGGTATACAAGTTAAGGACACTGGCCTGTAGTTCAGTGCCTCTTGTCTGTCACCCTTTTTGTATATTGGGACCACATTAGCCGCCTTCCATATACAGTATCTGGTAGGTCTCCCGTCTCCAGTGACCTACTATACACTATGGAGAGTGGCAAGCAGAGTACCTCTGCACACTCTTTCAATACCCATGGTGAGATCCCGTCTGGACCAACCAACAGCCTTTCTTACATCCAAATTTGATTTGCCTGCTTGTTTCTGGGCTGCATTTTCAAAGGTTCCTGTACTGTTTCATGAAGCGCTTGGGCTGTGCGTTCAAGGGTTCCTGGGCTGCGTGCCCATGAAGTCTGTGGGGTTTTTATATTTTGCTTGGAAGGGACATGGCTGCTAGCAAATGTGCTTGTTCTTGGTGTGCGAAGACTGTTACTGGGAGCCTGTCATGTTCATTGTGTCTTTTGTATGGCAGTGATGTAAGGTGAGGGGATCGACCCCAGAAAGAGGTGTTAAATTTCACTCAGTGCTTTATTTTTGTTCATCATGGACAACTAGATGAATGTACAGTACAGTATTTGTTCACCCCCCCCCCCTGTGAATATAATATAGTAACAAAGTAGAAGATCTAGACCTGGTCATCAATGAAAGCACTCTTATGTAAGTTCTTAACATTCACAGAGTTAAGAACCTTTCAGAACTGTTCTTTTTATTATTCACCATGCCTTTTACTACCTTTATGCATCTCTACTCATTTGGATTTTGTGTGTATTTATTGAAATAGCCACTTTACTTCACACTATGTGGTGTGAGGTTTGGTGATTTCTTTATGTATTTCATAACCAAATCATTCTGCAGCACAAAGAAGTCAAAATTTGTTTTGGATTTAGATGCTAGTGACAATTGTGAAGATGTATTCTGGGTGCTTGAAAATTTTTAGAGTATATTGCCTTACTTGTAATGTTTGATTAAATTGATTCAGGTAAGCAGATGGACCGACTCGTTCAGTATATTAGTGCAATAATAGAATTACAGTAATACATTATTTTTGTTTTAAACTAATTTCAGATGTGTGCATATATTGATCATTTCAAAGGACAAAAATAATATTTGCAACAGCCATAATCAGGCAATGTATTATTGCAAGTGATTTATGCGAGATATTCCTCGATAAGATCTTTTTAATTTTTTCCGGTTAGAAATTTGCATCTTGGTGCTTGAGTGATCGTATATCTACAATAGTGTAAATTAAGATTAAAAATTAACCTCCAAATCTTATTACAGTACAGTACTTATAATTTGCTGATAGCAGGGCATATTGTATAAATACACCTACTGTATTTCAAATTATATATGATAAACTATCCTTGCAGTGAAAATACTAATGCATATCTTGATATGTCTTGTGTTGATGATTGGATCATAAATTTAAATACTGTACCGTAATTCATAAATACTTAGTGTGGTTCAACATATTATGTTTTGTGATAAAAATCTTTATATTAATCATAATTATTTAGTTCAGTATCTGATTATTAAATGCTTAGTCCAATTATAAAGTTAAAACTATTTATATAATATACAGTACAGTATAAGCAAAGCATTGAGCAGTAAGTGTGTATGGTATGGGGAGATTCAGAATTGTTTTAATTTGGAAGATATACTGGTATAAAAATAGCCATAGGGACTCCCCCGTTAAAGCAGGGTTTTTAATGTGATTATTTATTGAAATACTTTTTTTTTGAATCGGCTTTTTTTTATTATTATCTTTTGTGTAAACTTAATAAAAATGCCATCCTAGAATATTTGTTGTTTATATCCTTACAGTTTTGACGTAACATGCAATCTGTAAGTGGTCTAATCATTGCAATTATCTTTGTTCTCGAATCACCAAATGCATTTTTATTTATTTATTTATTTATTTATATATTTATTTATTTATTTATTTGTTATATAAATTTTGTGAAATACTTTTATTTATCATAGGTACTGTGATAAATTACTTTTAATTAGCTGAGCAGTTTAAGGATTAAGAGGATTACTTACTTCAAATTACAATACCAGTAGGCAAGGCATTAGCCTTAACATCTGGCATTGGTCAATACTTTAATATTTTTAACAAGCATCACACGTCACTCCTCTGAGTAAGCTGTTACTTTGTGCGATTAATTTTGCCATTTGTAATATTGAACTGTATAGTGATGGAGGTGTGTGTTGACTTGTACCTGGATGGGGTTCTGGGAGTTGTACTCCCCAAGCCCGGCCCAGGCCATGCTTGACTTGCCATATGCAGTAAAAGTACTGTAGTTCTTCTTTATGCTTGGTAACTGAAGTACAGTAAATATATTTGGTGTATGTCTGTTCTTTAATATGTATGCTATATATTATATTTGGCAAGTACAATACAATGCATACAGTAAATTATTTCTTGAGGCACAATTAAATTTAACAACCCAGCCTCTAAAAATGATAGTATGTTACCTATAACTATTGTGGATGGAATGTGTACAAAATATAGATTGTTACACACAAGACTTCTACCTTCTGCACTACTAGTGTACTAAAAGCATAACAAAAACTGCTACAACCTAACCTGTTCAAGGCCTAAATAAGGAATCCTAAGAATTATAAATGGAAGCTTAGCCTTAATTCAGTATATATATTTACTAGGTTGAGATAAGTTTAGGTTTCATCGTTGCCTACTTTCTTGGCCTCTACTAAATCAGTTGTACAAAACAAGGAATATTTTTGGTTGCAACAGTCCATATTTTGTACATTGTATGTACAGTTGCTATTGGCACATATTGTATATACATTTTTGGGAATAGGTTTAGATTTTAATAAATTTTGAAGAGAATGCCTAGTGTAAATCAGTGACCAACATTTTCAGTGTGTGTTGCCATTTATGCTTTCAATAAAATAACAAGGACTAGGTATATGGTGGGTCTTAAATGGCAAACAGCAAATGGTATATTGTCAAGAAAGAACAGGTCAGATGAACACCACTTGGTACTAAACAGGCTAATTGTCTATCAACAATTGAATGAATGTTTTCTTAATATAAGCAAAGACATTTTATTTGATGAATTTTTTTTTAAATTTAAATGAAAATTGATGCTATACATCTATGGAAACCACCTGTTGGAACCATGATACTTTCCCAGTTGCTTGTTGTTCAGGTTGTTCATGGGTATGGGTACGTATATTCTTACAATTTGCCGGGTGTTTTAACTGTGGTCTGCGGTTATAGTTCTGGACTATATTACCATTTTCTGGGCTGGCAGTTGGCATGTTTCATCTCGTCTGCATTTTTTGTAGTACACACCGGTGCTGGTGTGGTGGGGTGCTGTCCGAGTGTCGTCTGTGCCACATTTGCAGGTTGGTTTCCAGACTTGTGACTCATTTTCGTACTTGTGACTCATTCAGGATGTCTTTCGACATCTCTTTCCATCTGTCTCAAGTGTTCTTTGCTCTCTGGTGTGTCCATTATACACCCTGTCCTGTGGCTGCAATGCAGCATTTTGGATGCTCCCTGGGGCTGGAGTGCCGTTGATTGCTCCTGTTTTGTCAATTCCGTTGTTCTAAGGATGCATTTCCTAGGACCTTCACCTGATGGTTTGGTTCTACCAGCCGGCTGTTTGTGTCTGGTTAGGGGGAATGTATAGATGTATGCTGCTTTTATGGCATTCTTTGACATTTTGTTATGTTACCAGCTGATATTATTGGATCTCCTTTGGCAATAACCAAGCTTGTGTGCTTGGGCAATTAGTACAAGGTTCCCATTCTTTTCCCCTGGGCCCCTCCTCCTCTTCTGCGGGTTAGCCTAGTCTGCCATTGGGATTTGTTGGGAAAAGCTGGCTGGCCTCCATCAAGGCACCATTGTGTGGGAAGATATAGATGTGTCCCTGCCAGAACTCAGTAATATAATGTAATGCAATGCTCTTTTCTGGTTGGCCACTAGTGATTCACCATTTTTGTCCTGTTCCCTTCTACCCTATAGGGGTCTAGGCCTTTGCACAAGTGGCTCCAGAGTGAGGGACAGGCTGGCCATGCAACCCATCCTCTCAAACAACACAATGCATTTTGACTGCATAATTCCCAACAGAGAAAATACAGGGTACTATACAATGATAAGTAGTGGCTCACAAAGATGTATGTTTGCTATGCATAGGTCAGTGGTGAGTGTTTGCACATTATAATACTGTACCCCATATTTTGTCTATTGTGGGAACTCAAGATGATGAGCTGGGCTGGTGCTGAGCCCAATCTTGGGACGAGTTGTTTCCTCCCAGTGGTTGGTTCCCACCACTGTCTTCCTAGAGTTCTTTTGGGTCAGGGTATTGGTATGCTTCTTTCTCCATTTTCCTTACTTCTGGTGCTGTTTGGCATTATGTCCAAACTGTGGTGTGGTCTGGTCTGATTCATTGTTTGGATGCCGACTTTCTTCTATCCACCGTCTCTTGTCTGGTCCATGGCTTTGCTGTCCCCAGGTTTGCCAGTAGTTTGTTCTACTGGCAAACCAGACAACTACTGGGTGGCCAGTAGTTGTCTGTTCAGCCTTCTGACTTTCTGACATCTTGCTCCTTTGGCAGTGTTCTTTCCTTCTTTGTTCATGGTTGTTTTCCAGCTTCAGTTTTTTTTTGGCAATTCATTTCGATGCTAGCCTTTTGCTTCTCCTCGGATGTTCCTTAGGCTTATTACAAAGTCATTTGGTGCAGTGCTGCTAATTTGTCACTCTTCTACATTTAAGCTCTTTTATGACTTATATGGTTTTTGCACTAATGCTTCTGTTCAGCAAAGCTGTCCTCTCCTGAGGCACTGTTGGGAGTAATGACGGGTAAGCTACAGCTACTGAGAGAGCCTTCACGGGAATCAAGCACTGAATGTAATGAAACACCCTTTTCTGGTATGACCGTCAGTAGCTCCTCATCCTTTCCCTGTTAACTTTCCTTCCTGTGGGGATTTTTGGGATTTTTGGGGCTTGTGAGTGAGGCAAGAGGAGGGTCGGTACCCAGGGCGATTTGACCATTTGGTGGTGACCGAGCTCGCAAGGGTCAAAGTGGTTTACCTGTGGCGACGATCAGTTGACTTGTTTTTCTACTTCTTACAAGAAATAGTTTGTTAGTGTGTTTAGTTCCACTTAAACTTTCATTTCTTTGTTTACACAGGTGGGTAACACAGGTTTTTTTACCTACAACAAATTACTCGTGAAGTGTAGGGCGAGTGTGTTACCACCGTGCCACCCCTTGCCTTGTAGAAAGAACCATATTCTAGTCATGGCTCTCATTAGGTCAGTGTGAGTTTTTGAGGCTGGTTGCTCAACCATTCCAGTGTGTAAACACTGGGGAGCAACTAGAGCCTACCAGAAATGGGCATTTCACTACATTTAATGGCTAAATTTTGTTTATGCATATTTTTTTCATATTAATGTACATTAATGCATGTACACATTTTCACACATACCACTACAGTACAGTATATTCATATTGCAAATGTAAATAGAGCTTATATACAGTACTCAGCACTGCACATTTACACAAGGACCTAAAATTGTCACAAAGTTTTATGTTTGGTATATTCAGAACTTCTTCACCAGCTGCTGCATGACTGAGTGGAGTTTCCAGGTCAGTAATTTTCTGTCAACATTTTAACAGTATGTATTGAAAGCTCCTTTTACTATAAAAATCATGTATTGTAATTACTGTATACAGTATATCACTTGCTATCAGCTTGGTTAAGTAATCAGCTCTCAAGTATGGTAATCATTTCTTCAAATAATCAAGATTTCACCATATTGTACACTAAAAAGTCTTGAAAACAGGAAAATGGATGTTCCTTAACTATCAGAACACAGATACACCCAGAATGGTCTCCTTCACATGTTAGATAGAAATCGAAGAATCAAACCAGATCCTGAACGGTTTCAAGTGTGCAAAGACAAGTTTGACATTATAATTACATGTGAAGAACGAGTATATGATCAAGTTCTTGAATGTAAGTATGATGAAGCTGTGAAGACAGTGTGATGGTACAGTATACATCTAGTATTTCATGTATAAATTTGATTAAAATAATGTACAGTACTGTACATGAAAATTTTAAATATTGATAAAATATCACCTAAGATAATAAGACAGGCTTAAACTGTATTAGTAACTGAATTTGAGTTACAGTGTATTTGTGTTATTAATATACTATACTGTACTGTCAATTATTTTGTTTGATTGGTCTCTGTCAGGATGTCAGTGAACTTTGCAGTCTCATGCCTCTTCAGGGAAATAAGTTTTAGTAGCAATGACCAAATACTTAATAGAATAACTGGGACTGCTCGGAATCCAAGCCTAAGGCCCATGGTTATCTTAATCCACCTCTGCACTTCACTCACTTTCATGGTCCAGTTAAGAGTGCACCTCTCTGAGGAAAATCAGAGTTACTTCTTTCAGACAAGTGGAATAGTGGGGTATGTCCACTGGTTCCTGGGTTGTGTGGCCTGCCAGTTCTCGGGTTGAGTGTCTGGTGGCTTATAGACTTCGTGTCTGGCAGTTCCTGGTCCAAGTGCCCAGACTAGGTTTCTGGGCTAAGTGCCTAGACTTGGTTTCTGGCTTAGGGCCTAGACTAAGTTTCTAGGTTGAGGGACCCAGGCTGTGTACCTTAATATTGTTTTGCCCTGTTGTCAGACTTCTGACCCTAAGGTTCTATATGATCCATGCCTTTGCAGTTCTGTTCTTGGTTTCAAGTGGTTTACCCTGGCCTCAAGTAATCTTCAAGTGTAGTATTCTTAGGTATGGAAGTGGAATGTTTTCTTGCTGCTCCCTGGATGGCAGATTTGAATACCAGTGGGGCTCTTTATGGTCAGTAAGTGTGTCTTGCTCTTCTCTGGTATAATTTTCTCTTGATTGTCGTCTCTGATTTTACACTTGCTTACCTGTGGCAACAGTGTTCTTTATTTGGAGACCCTGAGGCTTGATATTGCTCTGGGCTATGTTTTGCCTTGCATTGCATGATGTAGGCTGTCTGAAGTTTTCCTCTGATTATCCAGGCTCCTTGACCTCAACTTTGAGGATTTTGACCTCTGCCTTTCTGGCTCCAGGGTGTGGGAATTGTTTACCTCAGGCTGGTTGTGCTGTGTACCCCATGCTGTATGAGCTACACGTCCTTTGCCTTCTGGACAGATCACCCCACATTTTCGTACTGCAGTCCTGAATGTTGAGATGATCCATTTTTAGCTGGGAGTACAGTAGGCTTCTAGTTCATGGCCTCGTTCACATGCCAATTGTCCTGGGCCGTGAGTTTCAGCTCTCTGATCTACTGACCAATTCCTAGGGCCTTGGATTTGTGATCCCGGCCCCAGTTTCTTTTGGGGAGTAGGTTCCTGTCATCCTTTTGATCACTTACTTTCCTGTTGTGATTGGGCTTGTTCTCTGCATTGATCATTAACCTTCCACTCATTTTATTTATTTATTCAAGCAGTAGTATGTTTTATTTCACTTAATCTTTCCAGTGGGTTGTCCTCGGTTTTGGTTGGTCTCTGATTCCCAAGCTCTCCTCACCTCATAACGAGTGTTAGCGTCTAGCCATGACTCCCAGTAAGACAGTGTATGTCTCAGAGGCCTGGTGCACTCTTCAAGGCTTGGATATACCAGTGTGTAAGCTACAGAAATTGCTGGAGTTTGTAGTTGCTGCCATCATTCTGCTTTTAAATGTAGAGCAGCTACTTCCTTCTTCTGCAAGCCTCTTGCTTTATTTGGCAGGATTGCAGTAGGCCTGTGCCTTTGTGTCAGCAGCTTCTAGCCTCTGCCTCTATGGAGGCTGCTGTGGGCCTCTGTCCTTCTTGTCACTGCTCCTGTACTTTGTGTTCCCAAACAGCCTGGCAGGCTGTGACTGGCTTGCATGGTCTTACCTTGTTATCCAGGCATTTTGGCCTATGGTTGCTCTCTTCAGGAACCCCTTTGCACTTACCATTAGGCCCCAAAAAATACCATTAGGGTAAATCTATTTGTTGACATAGTTTTCCTCCAGAGACATATGCATAGTATCCACAAAAGTCTAGCATCCATTTGCTCTTGAGTCCTGATCCCTGTGGTTACAGTATAAATGCTAAATACAAATACCCAAAGTTTATCTTAATTTATATAAATATACTTGTATCATTCTGTATTTTATTTTCTTTCACATTTAAATCTTGTCTTACAGGTTTAGAAGCACGAATTCCAGAGGAGAATACCCCAGTACATGTAATCAACATAGATATTCAGGATAACCACGAGGAGGCTACAATTGGTGCATTTATGATTTGCGAGTTAGCTGCTTTGGTAAGTTTGTACTATAACTGACCATTTGAATTACAGTGGAACCTTGATTGGGCAAATCTCCGGTTGGAACACACACATTCCATTCCAGATCTCCTCACTTGATTCAACGAACAAGAGTTCGCTGAAGCAGGGGATGTGTGTATTTGCTGAATATTTTAAGACCGAGTTCACAAATGAAGGCAACATTACAAGAAATATTTGGAGCCTTGGGAAAGCTACTGAGCATATTTAAAAGATATATTCTATGGTTCTGTTTTATTTCCAGTTGCAGAGGTTTTGTTCAGGGATATATGGGCCCGTTTTTCTTTTAGAAGAAATTTTGATGCTTCGGCATGGAAAATATGCTAGATGTGGTTAAATCTCGTAACAGACAGGTTCTCATTGTTGTTGCCCTTCATTTGACAAGTTGAAATTATAATTTTGCTCAGTGAAATTTGCCCATAGGGTGAGGAATATTAAGTATTAATGGTAAGTTATTATAGCTCTAATCAGGCTTTCAATAATTTTCATAGATGGGTGCAACATTACCATAAATAATAACCTTACCAGAGACTGACCAGTCTCCGTGGTGTAGTGGTGAGACACTCACCTGGCGTTCCGCGAGCGCTTTGTCATGGGTTCGTATCCTGGCCGGGGAGGATTTGCTGGCGCAAATCCTTAACTGTAGCCCCTGTTTAACTCGACAGTAAAATGTGTACTTGGTTGTAACAACGAATCTTCCCTGCAGGGGTCGTATTCCAGGGACCAGCCCGAAACGCTACGCGTGCTAGTGGCTGTACAAGAATGTAACAATTCTTGTATATATCCCCCCCCCCCAAAAAAAAAAATAATAATAATAATAATAAGGGACCTTGGGAAAGCCATTGAACATATTTAAAAACCAAACTTTATGGTTCATTTTCATTTTGAGATTTCCCAGTTTTTGCTCACTAATATAGGTCCTTTTTCCTTTAAAATGTGATTTCAAGGCTAGGGAGGGGGAAATAGGCTAGATGTAGTTAAGTCTCTACAGACAGGCTTTCTTGGTAGTTGTCCTTTATGTGACAGGTTGAAATTAAAATTAGCTCTGTGAAATCAGCCCATAGAGTATGGGAAATATTGTATTAGGGTATAAATGATAACGCTCTTAATATGGCTCCAATCACGTTTTTGATGCCTTTTGTAGCTGGACTCGTCATTTAATATTTAAAGAATGATCCATTGTATGCACTTGAAAATATAAATTACAAGCGTCAGCAAAGAAGTATAACTGCTATTGAATTTTGCCTCTTTAGCAAAATAATAGTTTTGAGTGTGATGAAATACCCTTGGTATTACCTCAGTTGCTCTACTGTGTTTAACTCTGGCATGCCTAGGACATGCTGAACACACCAAGCTCCTGTTGACTATCTTAACCCACCAGGTACAAGATGTTATGCCCCTTCAATGGGGCAGGTACTATGTGGGATCTGATATCAACCCACCACTAGGGTGTCACACCACAAATTTAATGAGGCAGCCAAAAGCACCATAAGTTCCTCCCACACTGAATTACAAAATATGCTCTGAACAAGCCTAACAGCCACCAACCAATTTACTTTGTGTCCTGAGCCCATTATGTGCCTCTGTAACCCTATCCACTACTGCCCACAAGATGGGTATAGGGTGCGTAATAAATGAACTAAGCTAAACTGTCTACTAGGTGATGGCCCAATCTACTTGATGCCCCAGGGAAGGTGCCCACCTTACTTTTGAGCCCTCATGACGCCTAGTGGCACAGGAAGATGGGAGAAATTGAAGGGACTGGAAAGCTACTGTGGTGATGCCCTATTTCTGGGCAGGCTCCATAAGTACTACCTCTGTGAGACTTGATCTGGATGTTGCAAACCCCAGTTTTCCAGGAGAACCCATATTCTGTCCCTCTGACAACCTGTCCTCTTAAAAAGAATGTCGCTTTTGGCCATTTGCCCGTATGGCTGAATATGGACGTAATTTGAAAATGAAAAAAAAATTAAAATAAATTTGGGATTTTTTTTTCAACGACAGTAAGTTAAGGGTCCTCTGGTAGGTTAGGTGGGCAGGAAGTTCTCATAAAGTTTCAAAACGGTATGAAAAACGTTAATGAAAAGTTTCCTCTTCTAAGCTTGCCGAGTAAGCCGGACGACTCAAACAGAAAACGAAACAGTACGTCACTTTTGTGAGTCGATTTCATTTCAAATTACGTCCAAATTTGGCTATAGCGCGCATACGGGCCAAAAGTGACGTTATTTTTAAGAGGACGGGTTGCCTTTGAATCCCCTGAACCATTCCTATACTAACTTCTCATCTACGGAGTATTTCTTGGTTATGGAGATTATTAAAACAGAGGATTATATAATTGCTAAGGTTTTAGATTAATTTTGTTATAATGTGTTGAAACTGTATTGTGGTTACAGTATAAATATATCTACGCTTTATCAGTGCTAACTTCCTAATACATGTACAGTATTTAGTTATTTTTTTTTCTTCCAGCTTTCTGGTACTGAAGATTTGGACAATGATATTGATGAACTTCTACACGAGTTTGAAACTAAGTGCCAGAGGAATGTACTTCACTGTGTACAGTTTTATTAAACATTTACTGTGAATATTTATTGAAAATGTGGGAGATAATTTCCTAAGCAGTTCATTCCTAGATACTGAAGAGTGTTTACGTATTTCTACTATATTGATTATTTTTTTAGTTAACTGTTCCTCAGTGAGTATTGATGCTCTTACATCATTTGAAATCTGACACATTGCATACTGTGCATTGTAAAGTACGTATACTGTACCAAGACCAAATTGAAGCGGCAGCTCAACATTGCAGAAGACTCAAGACTGCTTTTATGAAATAAATGTCATTGTAAGTCCTGAAGACATGTTGATAATATTGTTAAGCCAAACAATGTGTTGCTGATATTAAAACAGTACATGTTTGACTTCAATATGTCATGTTTATTGTACTATAAATCATTATTTTGGTACAGCATTTCATCAATTGTTTACATTAACTTATATTACAAAATGTTTAAGTATTTAGCATTATGTATATGTTTTTAATAGCTTCCATGTTAAATTAATATCTTACACAGATAAATATTTAAATGCTTACTCTGTGTAAGGCACATTAATTTAATACTTTTATATGTTTTGTGTTGTTTGTGCTCTATTGTACAAGCATCCTGGCTCAAAATTAATATGAATAATAAATGCATAGTGAATATTACAGCAATGCCTGGAAAAAATGTAATGAACAGTTAGAGGATTTATTTTGTTTGTGTGTAGAAAAACTTTTATCAATTAAAATTCTAATATTAGAAATATAATGTTGCTCATAGAAAACTTAGATACGAAAATATAATGCTCAATTGTACTTTGCATAAATACATAATTACTGTATTATAAATAGTAAACTATATGAAAAGATAATATTTTTGTTTTAGTTTGCAAACAAATAAGATAAATATAATTAAAAATAGAGTACTGTACTGTCAAAAGTATTATGTACAGTGATGAAAATAAGGGAAGCTGATAGTACAGTCGGGTTTGTTCTTGACTCACAATCAGGAATTCCTGGCTTGAATACCGGGCGAGACAGAAATGGGTGGACACATTTCCTATCACCTGATGCATCTGTTCACCTAGCAGTAAATAGATAGCCAAGAGTTAGTCAATTTGTTGAGGGGTGTTAGTTACTGAACCCTCCCCCATCCTGGGGAGGGTTCAGTAATTCGACCTTGGGGGGTTAGGGTTGATCTCGATATAAGCCTAACATGTATATAGTATACATTGGCTGCCTGACACACAATGAATTATTACAAATTATTAAATTGCTAGAAATAAATAATATGTGGTTAATGTTATAACTTGTTTAGCTACAATAATACTTTTAATTTTGGTATTTTAAATTATATATGTAAAGAAAGGTATTAACTACACACTTATTCAGTATGCAGAAGAGTCATGGCTCAGAATGCATATATAGACAGTATATACATCATATTTCTAAAGCTTGGTAGCTGTTTGTGAATCTTCAAATTAATAACAATATGTACTGTATTCTAAAATTTTGTAGATTTTACTATACTGCATTGCATTTATAAGCTTTTGAGTATGTAAGTAAAATTAAGTACAATTCAAATTTAAAGATTAAAAATCTGTGGTTTCATAGATTTGGTTTATTTTTGAGTTCAGGTTGATTTGATCACCAATGTGTTATACCTGTTATGTACAGTCATAAAATGATATCATAGGGGTTGAATGAGTTATTCATATTCCTCCCTTTTAAAATATTTCTTTCAATGACATCCCAGGGAACATACATAATTTTTTTGTTTGTTTTTTTTGTATATGTAGTGTCACTAGTATTGTATATAGATATCCTTGTATCTTGAAATTATTAAGGATATTCCTTTGAAAATAGTAATTTATGTGGACCAGCTCAAAAGTGGTACTGTATGTTATACAGTATAACCTATCGTGCAGATACAGTATAACCACAGGGTGATGATATGCAGTTTGGCATGTTGCAGGCTTTTCACTTTATGAAACTGGCTTCATTCTTATTTGATTATTGTATTTCATTTCATTGTATTTCACTGAGTGAACTACAAGTGATATATACTGTAACTAATAACCCAAATACCTGTATATCTAATAGTACTGTGATTATAAAGAGAACATAGATTATTCTGCATACTCTTGTGATATGAGTTCTCTTTCAGTACTTATAGTAGCCTACCTCCCAGTGGCCACAATGTCATAGTAACATTAATTCAACGCTATCAATGCTGAATATACGTTACACTTGCTTATTCTGCCCACTGGGTTCTCAAAGAAATAAAACATATATACAGTATTTTATTGCCAAATAAGTCTAAATGTTTTCTTTTCTCAATAATCAATAGAAGTTTATAGTAAATGAAGACGTAAATAAGTTTAATAAAGAGATAATGAAGTCAACTGATTAAAATGTTGAGTTGATTTAACTCAACATTCATTTAACTTTGACAGCTTGTTTCTTAGTGACTTAAGAGGGAGTAGTAATATCCCACAACTTGAAATTAGAAGCTTTGAGAGAAAAGATTTTAAGTACAGTACAGTAAATAATAAACATGCCAAGAATTTTTGCATTGAAGCCTTCAAAATTTTTTATTAATCGAGTCTCTTATATGGAAGTTAGCATAGGTGTAGAACACATTTTGCTTCATTCATTTCGAGTTCTGTGAATTTTTTTTTTCTTGCTTGCTATCTCTTGTCAAAGATCTAACCAATTATTCAGCCACTTTAAAAATGTCATCTCACCGTATTTAAATATTTTTGTATAGAACCAATTTACCAAATCCTCCATCTTCCACATGATTTGAATACTGTAGTTAAAGTGAATCAGAGTAATTATATAGTATTCATGCATATAATTTGTGTTTTATTATTCATAATTTTTATTTTAAATTGTGACTTATTAGATGCATTTCATTATTCAAATATATATATATATATATATATATATATATATATATATATATATATATATATATATATATATATATATATATATATATATATATATATATATATATATATAATATTGTGTGTAAATCACACAATTAACACACGATGGAAAAATGTGACAGTATCAGACCCCGAAGGACAAATTGAAACAGAAATTTCTTTAAGTACTTTCATATTTAAAAATACATCTTTAGGTGAAAATATATAATACACAGTGGTACCTCCATTTTTTAATTTAATCCGCTCCCAGAGACGGTTTGACAACCATAATTAAAAAACAAACGAATTTTCCCATACGAATAATGTAAATTGAATTAATCCGTTCAACACCCTTAAAAATATTAACTAAAAATACATTTTTAATGCAGGCGATGAGTCACATAACGCGGCTAAAGTATGTTGACCAGACCACACACTAGAAGGTGAAGACTGACGTTTCGGTCCATCCTGGACCATATATTAGCTTTTTTCTTTTTAAAGTACAGTACTATAACATATATTGTAAGTACTGTAGCTATATGTTTACTGAAAACCTGCTGTAGTTATTCATACTGTATTAGTACTCTACTTCATATTACTGTGCAGTATACAGTAGTTATTCTTGAGCTGCCTGTAAAGTGTTCGTAAACTTACCTATAAGGCGTTTTTCTGAACTGTGTTAACCCTAATTGTGCAGCTACATACTCAGATGGTTACCATCAAATGCAGGGGATTATGTGCTTCAATTATCCAACAACAGTTAAAAATGACTTTAGAAGTGATTGTGTGCTGCCTTTTCCCAGTAAATGAGCATTTTACAGCTGAGCTTTATCCCATTCTGTATACTCTGTCAGTTACTTTCTATGCATCAGTGTTCTTTTGTTTTTGGAATTGGCTCCTGCAGTACTCTCTTGGCCCTGGGGTATCTTAAAACAAGAAAATATTTCAAATTATCCAAATAATATCAGATTGCCTATTACCAAAAATGTATAATACTGTGCCTGTACAAGTGAACCTGCACTGCATAATCCTTTACACTCTTCCTCATACCATCCATCCCTCCCTCAACCTCAGTGACTCAGTCACACAAGCAACAGCATTAACCCCTGGGCTGCACCTCTGTTAATACCATGCAATACCCAGGTGTGCATAAAATTAATTATAATTTTTTTTAATTCTAATATTGTTAAAATGCATTCCCTGATCACAGGAAATATAATACAAAAATTATATGTTTTTTTTTTTTGGGGGGGGGAGGGGGTGAAGCCTGGAAGTCTCGCAAAGGCACCACAATTCATTTCATCGTTCATCAAGCATGCATTCCATGGAGGATGTCTTGAGCCAGCTGTCAGGCAGGAGTTACAGCAAATATATATTTTTACATATTTATTTCAATGTTTCTGATTATTTTTGTTGTCTAGTTTTTTGCAGTAATATTATTCAATAGTGTGTCTTGAGAAATGTATATATATTACAGTAATAAAATGTGTGGAACATCGCAATGTTCAAGTATACTGTATTTGTTACCAAGATTCAGCCACGTCTATATTTGCTGAAAACAATACAACATTCTATATTTGGTGTTGTTATACTGTATACAGTACACACTTTATACAGTATATGTACATTTTCATGCACAATTATGAACTGATAAGCCATTGTGACGGGTATGGTAATCTCATAACATGTGGTCATGTTCAGCCTAGGCCTGTATATTTTGCATGAAATTATAACTGCAGTATTGAATATATAATATTTTCTCCATATTTCCAATGCTATACCATAGTTTTTCAAGTGGAATGATACAATTGGCTGTCGTTAATGTTATTCGTCGCAATGAAATTATAGTGGCATGATATATCAACAAAAATCATTTTGAGGCAATGGAGCGACAAACTCGCGTTCTGTTGATTCCCAGACACTTGCCTTAAATGATTCGGCCAGGGTGGTACAAAAGTTGACCAACTCAGAATTCTACCGAGTTCTCCGAGAGATCCTGGAGGCCCCAAACCTGAGCCCAACCAGGGTTTTACAGCCGACCCGACCACACTCTGGCCTATGGAAATGGCGTTCACATTCTTACACCCCACTTAGATGGCAATTAAAAACACAATTTTTTTGTTTTTGTTTACAATGGTGTGAAATATCAATGAAAATCATATTGAGGCAATGGAGTGACGAACTCGCATTCTGGCGATTCACAGATGCCTGCCTTAACTTCCTTTTTAAGGGATGCTGTGGACACAAACTGAACAGTGGTGCTGTTAGCTAATGCTTCATGTGCCAGCCTTGGTTGCTCACTCAGTACCGAGGCTCTCATACCCAGGAATGATGTCTATGATGTTTAAAAAAATAAGTGTTGTGCTATATATACCATGCAGCAGTGGTATATATTTTTGTAAAAAATATATTGTATCACACCAATGACTCATGAATGCATCTCTGGTTGCAACAAATCTCTCACTCCCAACAAATCTGGTCTTGCTCTACTTACAGTAGTTCACTAAATAAAGGTGTTGCTGTATAGCAAAGTTTAAATTTTTAAATAAATAACTGTTTTGGGGTAATTTTATAAAAAAGGCATATCAAATTTGCTAAATTTAATGTTTTTATGTGAACCTTAGTTACCAGGAATGCTGCATTGAACTCAAAGCAGTAACAAAACACAAACTAGCCAAAATGTTTCACCAAGATTTTATGATATTTATTTTTATTTATCAACAATAAGCCTTGCATAGTTTATATACAGTAATAACTGTAGTGCCAGAGGAAAATTTGTCAAATATATTTGCGGAGAGAAGGGAGTTAATTATCAGGGGAAAGTGTCAAGCCATTATGACTGTATAGCACTTGGAAAGATGAAGATAAGGATTAGGATGGGATGGGAAAAAGGGACGGTGCCCAACCACTTGGACGGTCGGGAATTGAACGCCGACCTGCACGAAGCGTGACCGTCACACTACCATCCAGCCCAAGTGGTTGGACACACAAAATTAGGAAGTTTACAGTGTTGTTGAACAAAAATAACAAGTTTCTTAAACTTCCCTAATTCTTAATCAGTAAGTAATGGAAAGATAAAACATACAAATTTCCACATGGTATAATTTTTAATTTTTAATAATCTAAAAGGTTGGCTTATATTTTTTGGCTTCTACAATCAAATGATGTGAATTTACAATATCTCCCTTGATGTTCAGATGTTGAAAGGCTTGGTGAGCCAGGATTCTATTAAACGTGTGGTGGGCCGTGATGAGGGCCTCGAGAGCTCGCTGCAGAACCACTGTCCCAGTGCGGAAATTGGTAAAGCACTGCATCACCTCATTGTTGAGACGTTCAACTGATCTTTTCCAGGTGGTTGAAAATGATCTAACTAATAACACAACTTTCTCTGAAATAAAATAACATACTGTATTACATTATACATGTTATGGATAATTATTATTTTATATTTAATATACTGTACAGATTGGGTGAAATTCTAAAACTAATGTTCATTATTGAATTTAACTAGATACTAACGTTTGAAAACTTAGTAAAATGCTGGAAAAAGTCTAACCCATCTGGAAGTGTCAATGTTAAATCCAAAAATGTGGAATGATGGCAACAGAGCTGTATGATATCGCTACCAGAACTTCAGAAGAAATATTCTGAAGTTACTCTCACAGACCACTCATTCTCTCTCTCCAACTCAGACCTTCCACACACTGAGATGAGAGGTGTAGCTTGTCCGGCTGACCACCAGTAGGGCCACAAGAATGCATCTAATCCTCTTATCCACCCTGACACGTTTGCCTGACCCAGCATCGTTTGGATGCATTTATGACCTTTAAAGACTGTTCTCCCCACACTTTCCTTCATATATTAGTCAAAATACTCAAAATCCAGCCACCATAACATTTCAAAATACAGGTAACATGTAGCGATTAATTTTTAACACAAATTAGATCCGATTAGGATTAGGTTAGGTGGTTAGGCTTATTAGGTGGCATTGATAAGAGTCATCTACAGTACTGTACTATGAATATAAAGTTCTCAAGACAGCCCTGTAATATTTTGAAGGGTAAAGACAAGATTGGTGCCTGTTTTACTCAAAGTCAGAATAATACAGTAATGCAGAGGAGGAGGAAGCCAGTCAAGTTAAACTAACATTGACAACACTGTGAAAGTAGTGCAGGCAAACTTGTGTGCAAACAAAAGAAACCACCAGTGCCAGGATGACTGCTCCAGGATATGGCAAATGGTTTTCCACAATAAAATGAACATTAGTGAACAGTGAACAAATCCACAAGGGCCGTGATGAGGGTTCGAACCTACGTCTGAGAGGATCCCAGACGCTGCTTTAATCGACTAGGCCACGACATGGTCAAAATTGATGTTCATTTGATGCATCACACTATTGTGATTTGTGTGTGTAATTAGTGAACAGTGTTTGTAAACTCACTGGTGGCCAAGGCACTTTAAGGATTAATATGATATGTGAAAGGTGTCAGCCGAGGCAAAGAAGTATTTCTGGGAAAATGGTGAGCAATGAGACACTCACTATGCTGTGATTTGCAAATGCACCTGGCAGGCATAAACACAAATTGCAACTGACTGGAAAAATCCAAAGTCCAAGTGCATTTAGGATAGACTACTTCTGCTCAATATAGTGCATGGATGCCCAGAGACATTTCAGTGCACTTTAAAAGTTTTAACCTGCCAAACAACAGCAAAGTTGACTAATCTACACACTAGAAAATGAAGGGACGCCGACGTTTCGGTCCGTCCTGGACCATTCTCAAGTCGATTGCGAGAATCGACTTGAGAATGGTCCAGGACGGACCTAAATGTCGTCGTCCCTTCATTTTCTAGTGTGTGGATTGGTCAACATACTTCAGCCACGTTATTGTGACTCAACGCCTGCAATAGCAAAGTTGCATTTGTTTTTATAATGGCTCATTAGATCCACACAAGTATGATCTAATAAAGAGAAAAGGTGTTTGCTACATACTTGCCCATCAATACAACTTTGTTGCTCCAACACATGTTCATAACAACTGATGTTGTTAAACAATTTGGAGGGTTGTATTCCAGGGAAAATTAAGATCAAGGACCTGCCCTAAGCACTACGCATGCTAGTGGCTATACAAAAATGTAAGAACTCTTGCATATATAAATAAAATAGAATAAAATAAAATGTACCGGGGCAATATTCAAACTTGAAACTCCAATACCCTCCTCAGTAAGCAGGAGGATAATTAGGATTTTTATGAAAACCTTCATAATGGTAAAGCCATATAAAGTACTGGACAAGGTAAAACCGTCTATCTTGAAAAATGACTGAAATCAACTTTGGCCCTAATCAGGGTTCTTTCCTCCAGAAAACAACTAGGAAGATTTCTGAGCCAACAAAATTATAGTAACAAGCAAACTCATTGATGACTAGAAAATGTAAATAAAAAAATTACAAACATTTTGCTAAATACAGGTATTTACATATCTGTAGATTCCCATATATTTTTCACAAATTTTACTTTCATTCAATTATTAATTTAAATCTAAGAACAGTACTTAAAAAAATAGTATACTGTATACTACTGTACAAGCATTATAAAACTAACTTTCATAATCTTTCAAGGCTTCAATATTGTTGTTTGCAATAAGATGATCCGTTTCCCTCACAAATGCCAGCATGCCACCAAAGTGTGGTGCAAGCACCTCTTCTATATACTCTCCAGTACGCTGACCAAGTAATTCCTTGAGACGCTCACATTCCCGGCTGTCCTCACGCGTTTTCTCCTACAATACAAAATTCATTATTTTAAAACTTGTAGAATTTTTATTCTACAAAACTTGTAATGTACTAAATTCAGACAGATGCTAACACCCAAGCTGAAAAGCTTACTTCCAAAATACTTAAACTCCAAAATGTACATACTGTACTGTATCCCAAAAAAGTTCTTCAAATGCAAATCAACTAGCTGATCCTATGTATGCTGTCTCTGGACTATAAAATACAAACCAGCTATTTTGAAGAGTCTGGATATATGATATAAATATGGTACAGTACATACATACATACACACACATAGGTAATTACACTTAGGTAATTACACACACATTCATAATGTCATTCCTATCAAGAAGACCTAGAAAAGTGTATGGAGCACCACGTAGCAAATGGAATTTAGTGAACAAATGTCATATTATGAAATGTGGAATAGGAGAACATAGACTCCCACACAACCTATTAATTAAGTGAGAAATCTTTAAAGAATTCTGTAAAGAAAGAGATCTAGGGATGGTTCTAGATAGAAAACTATCACCTGAGGACAACAAAGAACATTGTGCGAGGAGCCTATGCTACACTTTCTAACTTCAGAATTGCTTTTAAATACATGGATGGCGAAATACTAAAGAAATTGTTCACGACTTTTGTTACACCAAAGCTGAAATATGCAGCAGTTGTATGGTGCCCATGTCTTAAGAAGCACATCAACAATCTGGAGAAGGTGCAAAGACATGCAATTAAATGGCTCCCGGAACTCTAAAGGACAAGAGCTACGAGGAGAGGTTAGAGGCATTAAATATGCCAAAACCAGAAGATAGAAGAAAAAGAGGCAATACGATCACTACATACAAAATAGTAACAGAAATCGACAAAATTGATAGGGAAGAATTCCCGAGATCTGGAACTTCAAGAACAAGAGGTCATAGATTTAAACAACTAAACAAAGCTACCGAAGAAATATAAGAAATTCACTTTCACAGAGTTGTAGACGGTTGGAACAATTTAGGCGAGGTGTTGGTGGAGGCCAAAACCATCAATAATTTCAAAGTGTTATATGACAGTGTTAGGAAGACGAGACACCAGGAGCGTAGGTCTCATCCTGTAACAACACTTAGGTAATTACACACACACACACACACATACACACACAAACTGTGTGTATCTATGATTAATTAGTACTTTAAGAACAGTAGTTACTTTTAAATTTGTATTCCTATACAGTATTTTATTTGTATTTACATACAGTATATAGCTTTTAACTTACAGACAGTACAGATAGCATCATGTCATAATTATTGATGAGGAAAATAAGCTGATCTTTTCGGTTGTGAAAGACAGCAGCCATCTTGAGTATAACTTTCTCCACTTCATCTTGAAGTTGTAACATAAGGCTATCGACACCCTCTAGTGGGAACTTCTCATGTAGAACCATCACTGCACCACTGAATTCTGCATACCGTCGGGTGATCTAAGAAACAATTATTAAATACTATTCAAATATGGTTCATATACTAATTATTGTTGGAATCAAGATAAATAAATGGGAATGAAGATGCAGAAAAGTTATATTGAATGAGGAAGTCACTGGAGAAAAATGCTTGTACAGCTTACAGAGAGGATATGACCATGTAGAATGCATTTAAGGAAGACGATTTTACATTACCAGCATGTGATTATGTATGTGGTATAGAGCAGGCATGTCAAACTAAGGGTCTCTTGAGGGCCATATCGGTCACATTTGTTATCAGAAGGGCCACACACAACAACTAATTGAAGTCATTTAATACAAATTATTGCAGAATATTTTTTTAATATATTACATTATATACCTAATTACAGTATCCTTTGTGTGGGCCGCGAGTGTGTTCTTGCAAAAGGCCGTATGTTTGACATGCCTGGTATAGAAGGTTAATGTGGCTGTGGTGATTGTATATGTTTTATGTGATAACAGCTGTCACAATAAGAAATAATTGGATTAATCAGCCAACAAGAAGAAAATATTTTGAGGATGGTTAGTTCAATTATGAATACAAAATATAAATTGGCAGTTCTAGGTGCCAATTAGGGTTTCACGGCTTTAAGATATTTTGAAGCTTTCTAACAGTCATTTTAGGCTGGACTGAGTACTCTTCAATGTCCTCTTAGCATCATTATGACCTGCCTTACTAAGCTTCAACCTGTTCTGGGGTTACCTGTAGTTTACCTGTATCCAGTTTGAAAGTAATTCTCCTCCCCAAGTTCAGTCAGTGGCTAGGCATGTCTGGCGATAACTTCCTTAGTCATGCTATTGCTTGCAGCAGCCCACAGGCTCGCATATCTACAACAAACCTGTTGATGTGGTACTGCCTGCAGAAAATTTTCCAATTGTCACTTGAAAACATGTACTTTTGTTATTCTGTATACAGTACTTGAGAGTTTAAAAGGGTCATGGACCTCTGATGTTCATACAGTGTATTATAATTGTGTCTTTGGAACCTCTACTCTTCACTGGTTATATTCTGCACTTCCTACCAAATCTTTCACTCTAGTAAGTTGCTATATCATCTAACAAATTAAGAATCTAACCTCCGAGTATTTTCCATAGACTTTATATATTGTATGATACCTCTCGTCTCTATTCCAGAAAGCACATCTTTAGTACTTTTAGATGGTCCCAGTAATTTAGCTGCTTTAGTGTGTGTATGCATGCAGTGTATATCTTGAGGTTATCTTGAGATGATTTCGGGGCTTTAGTGTCCCGTGGCCCGGTCCTCGACCAGGCCTCCACCCTAGGAAACAGCCCGTGACAGCTGACTAACACCCAGGTACCTATTTTACTGCTAGGTAACAGGGGCATAGGGTGAAAGAAACTCTGCCCATTGTTTCTCGCCGGCGCCTGGGATCGAACCCAGGACCACAGGATCACAAGTCCAGCGTGCTGTCCGCTCGGCCGACCGGCTCTGGTCAGTATATTCTCTGTACTGTATTCTTTTATTTCAGAAATCTTTTCTGTCTTGAAAGTGGAGGCGAGTATCAAGAAGTATTCAAGGCTGGGATGCACAAGTGGTTTGAAAAGAAGGAGCAATGTGGTGGCATCCGTGGATTTGAAGGTTCTTATACTGTATTCCACCCCTATCATTTTCCTGACTAGTCCTAATGTACTTCTTTGCTTTCAGAAGCAATTTAGTGGCCTATATCAGAAACAATAAATAATATGGGTAAGATTATGGCAGTACAGTATTAGTGAATATTGCACAATGCTTGTAATAGTAGGGATAGTACGTTACCTTTATTTACAATAAGTTTGAACATGAGTGGCTAAGGTGAGTGGCACCTCAGGTGCGAGGTTTAAAATGTGGTCACCATGTGGCTTATGAAATATTCATGCAAAGCACAGATAGGCAAGAGTTTTAGTATTTTTAAACTATACAGTATCCATACTGGAGCTGGTATGGTAAATTGACTTGACACGTAGCTGGCTCAAAGACAACAAAAATCCGCTGTAGTTGACTTACATAATGGGGCCGCATGTCCAGTGCTGTCATTTTGGATGGATCACATTCCTGAATGCTCTGTATGTTCATTTTCACCACGTATTCAAACCTGAATATAATAGATACTTATTACAAAGAAGCAAGTGACACTCACACGTTATCTCGTTTTTGGTTTTTAGTTTTTATTTAAGATACCATCACACACAGTAAGACTTGGATGAAGTGGTGGATTATCTCCCAACACCACAGTGGTGCTCCAGGGAACTATAAAATACGTCACTATAGGGTAATTTAACAAACTCTTCACTGGAACTAATTGGAAAAGTCAGTTAAACAAGTACAATGAAATGTATGAAATATTTTGAGAGATATATGACAGTGGTGTTTAAAAATGCATTCCAAACCAAAGATGAACTGGAAAATGATTGTCTTAACATAAATTGTGAGGGGCCATGGGAAGAGGCCTCACCCATAAACATAACAACAATACAAAAGCATGAAATGACTACAAGACAGAAAGACGAGAAGCAGAAAAAAATTGTAAAAGAGGATACCAACAAATGTATCACTGAACCCAGTCTATTGCATAAATTCATATGTAGCAATTTGTAAGTAAATGATAAAATCTAGAGATTAAGATTGGGATACATATTCACAGAGACAGAAGAAAATGTATGAAATCCTAAGTGAACAGTTCCAAAATGTGTTCATCCAAAATTAAGTTTTCAGGGAACTAGACTCAATACAAACTTTAGAACACCTACATACATCCATAGGTGAAAAAAAAACTGCACAAAGATTTAGACAGAAACCAGTCAGTCAGGCAAGATGGCGTCTCTCCTTGGGTTCCAAGGAAATGTGGACTACAAATTATTTTTCAAACATTCTTGCAAGTGGATAACCTAGCAGACATATGATGAGCATAGTTTCAATTACAAAAAGGGTCAAAAAAAACTTTTTCAAGTTGAAACTATAGACCTGCATCACTGATGGTCAACAAGTGGAATATACTGAAACAAGTCATTGCAACCACTTCTACCACAACCTTTAGGGCAGATAGAACAAACTTGAATATTCAGAAATTAAAAATAATATGCATCAGGTACAAAAAAATTATTAGGTGCGGCATAAAGTCACTGTTTAGTAAGTACTGACAAATTGCATTAATATTTTCATCAGTAAAAATGTTTACATTAATTTGCATAAAACTTGAACAGATACATAAAATACTGACATAAAGTGCTGTACATAAAATTCTATAATACCTGTACAGTACTGCTTACCTGGGCCATATCATGTGAAGTAACTGTTCCCAATGATTGTCTAAAGCAGGAACTGCCCTTTTGTGGCACAAGAGTCGATACTGATGAATAAGGTGTGCACACAAGTAAAGTGCTATCGAGTCATAGCAACCCATAACTACACCACACACCTCTTTCTGTCAAATGGAAATTAATCTTACATAAAGATCACAAAATTAAAAGTTTATATACAGTACTATTACAGTATAAATCATGCTTTTCATAGTTAACTACCTTTCTAAAGACATTATTTGTAATTATATTTATGCTTTATTTAACATGCATTCCGTACAAAAAAAATTCACAGTATTAAGGAATACTGTACTTTATGTATTCTGAAAACCTACTTAGCACACTAAGAACCAAACCTGAACATGTTGGAGTGTTTTTCCCATCACAGTCATGAAGAGCTTTAAAGCATCACTATCTCGGACCATGAAGAACTCTGTGAGAAATATGTATTCCCGGCAGCCATTGTCCATCAGTGCATACTGCTGACTTCTAAATAGCACTTCAAATGCATACTGTGGAAAATATCAAAATTGCATAATAAATACTTAAACATTTATTTACTATCTTTCGATACAGTGTACAGTATATTTAATTCCAAAACAAAAGAATGAAAGGAACATAAAGATGTACCTTCAACACTAATGCCAGATTACTTCTCTCTATATTTCAGGATACCTATAGGTTACCCTATAATGACAAGTAAATACCCTCATATTTACATCATATGTATAAAAACCAGACAATAATGTCTAAACTCAACATATGATGATATGTTGATCCCCAGGGTAATCTAGTAAGATAATAACCACATTATAAGGGTTAAAATATACCATCAGTCATCATTTGTCAGTGCACTTCCATCCTTGCTATCTCAAACCAACACAGGTAGAATTTTTTTTTCTAGGCATATAGTATTCTACCTTTCCAAAGAATTTATGTTTTCTGCATAGAGGGCTGATGTACTGTGCTCAGACATAGCAGTGCTGTGTTACAAAAAGTGACAAGCCATCATCTTAGTTGAGCTCTATGGTCACTCGCTAAAACTCTCATATAACTTCAATCGATCTTCTTTTTGTCAATTCATTCTCATAACTCTAGCTACCTCTTTCTCTGACAAAGCCAACCTCTTTGACACACTTCTTCCAACTCTAAATATTAGGCATTCTTTCCATGTTACCAAGATACTTCAGTTCTTTGTTGCTCCAGCTCTATTACAGTCTCATTCACTCTTGTCTACAGTATTGCTTTCAAATTAGAGGTAGCATTCTCTCCAACAAAATTCCCGAGACAATACAGAGTTGAGCTGCTTGTCTCATCAGTTCTCCTGACCTCACATCTAAGTTTCCATTATTTTCCTCCTGCCACAAACCTGTACTGGATCTTACTTATACAGCTATTGCCATGATAACACACTCAAATACACAAAGTTGCTTTCTCAACTTATGCTGATTTATTATTGATGTTTTTTCTTTTGGAACCTGAATTACATGTGAGCCACCATTTCTAGTGGTCACAGGAAGTAGGTGGCTTGTCAAAAATTTCCCAATTATTCTTGAAGATTTTTCCCAGTTGTGTTTTAAACAAAAGTATTGTCTTGGTATTGATAACCAACAGATTTGCAACTCCGTAAGTTTGTTACCCTATTCATTAAACAACTATTGTACTGTCTGTCCAACACTGCAGTTTCTTGCTCTCGAAGATGTTGCCCCGTGTAAGTTTTTTATAGAAATGACCCAACCCAATGTATTCAATTTGCTTGGCATTTTAAAGGTTTTGACGAGATCAGCCCTGTCGTGTCTTTTTTGCAGAGTTGTTCATCTTGAGATCAAGAACTTTTACTGGTAGTGTATAAAGGTTGTTAGTTCTTTGTAAATTTTATCGCTGTGTGCTAAAACCTTTTCAAACCTATTCTCCTGTTTAGATAGTAGCTTTTAACTATAAGCACCATAGTACAAAGATTACCATTCTAAGCAATTAGATAGTAGAACTTTGTACTGTACTATCAGTATTCACTTTATAGACAGAAAAAATGAAGCTAAAAACACACTTAAATATTCCTAGGCCTAGTGTAGCGCACATACGTACTATATTAGGCACAGAAGGTTAGGGTTAGGTTAATTTAGTATTTTTTCAACATAAGTAGAAAATAGTTTTCCGGTTTGTCCAACTCAATAGTGCCGATTTCTACTTTCTAATTTCGTTGTACTGTACGTTGGTGTATATACTATGATCCTCATCATTACTATAAGTACAGTATTATCAAAACAGGAGGATGGGCTGTTTTTTTGAGTGCAGCTATATCTTTTTGAAGGTGAGGTCTCCATCCACTGTGTGGTAACTTTTTGTTATAGCAAATTAAAAGAAATGTTAAAGAGAAGAAAGTCTGACATTTGTATTGTGATAAAAACATGACCCATTAGAGTGGTCATGCATTAATATTTACACTGCCATACTGACAGTCCTGAAAACTGGCTTTTTCACTTTATTAACAAAATTATTCCAACCTTGGCTTCATTTTTGCTGGCAGTATGAGGCACAATTATATCCTGAATAAGGCCAGCAGGAGAGAGCACAGAGTCTCTGGTGCCCCGTGTGAACACAGTTCCTCGACTCTTGAGACTCTTCGTGAAGAAGCTGTTGGCTCTTGAATCTTCTACACCCATAAGGTCATCACGTGTCACACCTTCCTCATACTGTAAATCATTTGAAATGTAAGTTTGACAAGATTAATTGTCNACACGGCCTACAGGAGAGAATAGTAACATAGATCTCTGCAATGATTCAAATCACTCTTGGGTCTATTCACTTTGTGATCAAACATCAAAACGGCCTGGAGGATAAGACCAGCAACCAGGAAGTCTGGTCAGAGACCGGGCCGCGGGACATTGATCCCCCAGAGCCCTCAACAGGCTGAGTGATCTACTCAGCTTTTAGCCGCTTCGTGTTTTCTCTCGTTACCTCTCCTCTGTTCCTTCCATTCATGCTTCTCTTATTCTCATCCTACTTCGATCTCTTCTTCTCCTTTCCGTCTTTTACAGTTAATCTTTCACTCTGCTCTCTCATAGAGGTTGTTTCGTTCTAGGTTGGATAGAACTACAGTCATTGTTCTATAGAACGTAGTTATTAGTCTATCGAAAGTACAGCCATTGATGTATAGAACATAGTCATTGTTTTATAGAAGTAGTCATTGCTTTATACAACGCAGTCATTAAGGAATCGCTATTTTCTAACAACTGTCTTTTTCCGCGCATTACATTGGACAAGTATATGATTATGCTGTGATTAATAATTTGTTTCGGCCCTGGTGTTACTGGCTTCAGCCTCACTTTTCATATAATTGTATAATATATAATATAATAATAATATTATTATTATTATATTATTATTATTATTATTATTATTATTATTATTATTTTGCTTATTTTAACATTATATTTATGTTACATATATGGTAATTTTAATGGTTTTTTAATTTAATTAAAAGTTAAGGTATACAGTGTAAGAATTTTTTTCTTACACCAGGTGGTGTAAGAAAAGGTGTACCTTGCTGATTTTTGTTAGAATGTTGTGTGAGTCCTTCAGTATGCTGTGTGAATGTTTATAGCTGGTCCTGTGCAGTGACATGGGAGGAATGTGGTTCTTACAAGGAAAGGGAAAGGATGTGGCTTTTCCAGGCAGAGGCGGGAGGGGTGTGGTTCTTCCAGGGAAGAGTGTAGGGATCTGGCTCTTCCAGGGCGGAGGCTATGCAGGCAGTATGTCACTATATGATGTTACAATGACCGTATAACTGCTTCCTGGTGGTGGCAGCCACGTCTGATGTGACCCTCTTGCCTAATTAGAACTATTTAACACTCATTCATTTGACCTAATCTGGGGCTCAGTCAGATTTGATATAGTGAGCGTCACTGGTTCAAACTTGCTGGCCGAGTTTGAACACTGACGCGAGATATAGGATAAAAAAAATGTTACTGAGAAAAGTGTAGCTCTTATTCCCTGACATTTATGCCAACAGTTAGAAAAAAAACAGATTTGGGGGGGAATTGCGATCAATTTTGGGCCAAAAACCGCTCTGATTATATCCACATTCGTGGACAAAATGGCCATAACTTACCAACCACTGGTGCAAAAGAGACTTGATTGATAGCTCAAAATTGGGAGAACCCTAATGTTTCTGTAAGTCTTAAGATCTCTGTTAGGGGGTCTCTGTTTAACTATCTTAACTGGGTTGGAGTCACTTACATTCCTAATCGCATCTGATATATAGTGTTCTTTATGATATTTTTGCGTTATATTTTGTTTTTCTCCTATTTCTGCTTGGGTCTTCTGTCTTTTTTTGGAGGATTTTGTTATTACCTCTACTATTGTCTTGGGAATTCTCACTATTGTGGTGGAAATATTCAGTATTGTGGAAATTTTCATTATCCCAGAACCTATCAAAGCACAGAATTACTATTTCAAATATCCACTCCTGTGTCTCCTTTCTCATTATATGGTAGAACTGTGAATGCTGCATCTATTATGACACCCAATAGTTTAGTTTCTGTGAGTACAATTATATTTAGATTCTCTTCACGTGTTTGTTCCTTGACTTCACTTGCCTCATTTGTGATCCAATTAATATTTGAATAAATAACTATAAAGCTCACTTAAGGTCTGTGTGCTAGCGTTCTCTGGGCTTCCACATGCTTTGATCTCTGGGAGTGGTGAGGCGCTTTGCGTCAGACAGAGCACGGAAAGGAAGGCTAATACACGAAACAATGGCGGTAGACAATGTTGCAGACGAAGTGAATCTTGCATCTGTGTCATCGTATGCAAGGTTCCCTTTCCCCTTGGATTCTATGTTACAGAACCGTGTTGATTGATCCATGTCTTTACAGTTCCAGTTGACGAAGGTAAGAAGACTGATCTTCGATGTCTTGTGAAGGTCATTCCAGAGACCAACTACACGTGAGTATAAGACTCTTGTTGTGGCGAGAGGGAAACGATGAAGACATGTTGTTATGTGTTAAGATGTTGGAGTTGTCATGCCTTGTGTGTGTGTGTGTGTGTGTGTGTGTGTGTGTGTGTGTGTGTGTGTGTGTGTGTGTGTGTGTGTGTGTGTGTGTGTGTGTGTGTGTGTGTGTGTAGTCGTGGTGAATGTTGTTGCCGTGTTGTTTTGGCAAGGTGCTTGTATTGTTACAATATTTATGTTGAGATGGTGATTGTGTCTTCTAATGGTGATTGTGTTCTCATTGCGAGTGTCTTCACTTGGGGATTGTCTTCTCGTGGTGATTTTCGTTCTTGTAGTGATTGTGTTGCCACTGTGATTATGATGGCTTAATTATTGAGTTGTCATGGTGATTATGTTGGCATGGTGATTGTGTAGTTATGGTAATTGTGTTTTTTTTTTTGCAGGGATATTCCTAAGCCTCTGGCTGGCCTACTAAGTGTTACTTATTTCTGCTTTACTTAGGCGGAGTATGAGTATTTATGACTCATATGGTCGTTTCAGTAAAATTTTGTCCCACGTGTTTAACAACTTCTTCTGTTCTGTTGAATCTAAGTTGAAATCTTAATGGGTTTGCAACTGTGCACTGTGTTACATAATGTTCCAGTGGTCTGTCTGGGGTAATTGTGCTGTCATGGTGAACAACCATACAATATATATATACAACCATACAATATGAAGATAATATAGAGTTAACTTAACAATGAATAATTTGTAATAACAAACATGGCAGATTGTGAACAGACATGGTTATTATTTTGTGATTGTGTTATTTATTGTTCTTTACAGCTTTAAGGTCACCGCCAGAAATAAAGTTCCGGAGACTGACAGCGAGGAGGATGTCTTTAACCTGTCCGTCGGAGCAGGAAGTAAGGTCTCCAGTCGTGCACACACACACACACACACACACACACACACACGGTTGAGAGGCGGGACCAAAGAGCCAGAGCTCAACCCCCGCAAGCACAACTAGGTGAGCAACTAGGTGAGCACACACACACACAGGGGCCTCGTAGCCTGGTGGATAGCGCGCAGGATTTGTAATTCTGTGGCACGGGTTCGATTCCCGCACGAGGCAGAAACAAATGGGCAAAGTTTCTTTCACCTTGAATGCCCCTGTTACCTAGCAGTAAATAGGTACCTGGGAGTTAGCCAGCTGTCACGGGCTGCTTCCTGGTGTGTGTGTGTGTGTGTGTGTGTGTGTGTGTGTGTGTGTGTGTGTGTGTGTGTGTGTGTGTGTGTGTGTGTGTGTGTGTGTGTGTGTGTGTGGTGTGGAGAAAAAAAAAGTAGTTAGTAAACAGTTGAGTGACAGTTGAGAGGCGGGCCGAAAGAGCAAAGCTAAACCCCCGCAAGCATAACTATACAACTAGAATGAATACAACTAGGTGAATACAGATGAATACAACTAGGTAAATACACACAATCCATGTTTTTCCATATAATGTTTTTCTTTGCTTAAGTATAGCAACGTAAACGCTTTTAACCTTGATTATAAACTCATTTACAGCAGTGACACCAACATAGTTGGGGGGTCACTGAATCTGTATTTCACTCTCAATAAAATTATCGTTGTTTTCCATACAAGAATACACAGCATCATCTACTTGCCTACAAGTGTGAAGTCTTTATTTCAGAGCCATTCTTCAAGGGGTTACCAGCGTGGGATGACAAGGAAGACATGACACAGGAGCGAGACAAGCAGCACGCCATTATTCTTGACACGACGACCTTCAGTAACGACAATGGCCGCGTCAGGTGGGTCACCAACCAATCCTCCTAATAGAGCGTCGGTTTTTTGACGTATACTCTACCTAAGGGCAATAATTGTCGTACTAGAAAATGGTAGCGGCTCGCTTGAAATTGACATGCTATTTTGTCAATTTGTTCTATTTTGGGTCCTCTGGTAGCTTAGGATAAGGGGCACTTATCCTAAGTACGTCAGTTTCTTGACTGGCTTGAAGATACATGTTGAATTGGTCTAGTCATTAGTGCCTGTGTCACCTTCCGACCTCAATACTCTACGTTTATACATGTCCGGTAAATAAGGCTCCGATGACAAATATCAGAAAAGGTAAATTAATTCATTGTGTCGGGGGACAGGAAGCCAGAATGTATTCATAAACGTTAGGCTTATATCAAGGTCCCCCCCCCCCACTAATCCAAGGCCAAATTACTGGCCCCGTCCAGGATCCCGACCCACAACAAGCTGACTAACTCCTGAGTCAACTCGTCCACTTAAAAATAACGTGGCTTTTCGCTGGCATGCGCGGCGCTATGGCCAAAAATGGACGTAATTTTAAATGAAATCGGCTCACGAAAGTGATGTCCTGTCCCGTTTTCTGTTTGAGTCCTCTGGCTTACTCGGAAAGGTTAGGAGAGGAAACTTTCAATTAACATTTTTCATGACGTTTTGAAACTTAAGGAGAATTTCCTGCCCACCTAACCTACCAGAGGACCCTTAACTTACTGTTTGGTAAAAAAAATAAAAAAATTATTTTAATTTTTAAATTACGTCCATATTCGGCCATACGGGCAAACGGCCAATTCAGGCGTAATATGTAAGAGGACAGATTATTCATGAGTACCTACTTACTGCTAGGTGAACAGGTGCATTACATGATAAGAAATGCGCCCAGCCATTTCTGTCCCGCCCGGGATTCGAATCCGGAATTCTCGATTGTGCGTCGAGAACGAACCCGACTGTACAACCGGAACGCTTAAGAACTGACCTTAACTAAACTCCAGTATGGAAAGAAACATCTTTCCGTCCCATATCCCCGTTGAAGCGGGGCTGTTAAGAGGTCATCATGATGATATAGACGTTTACAATGGCAAGATTTTTTAGATCTTGCCATTTTGGAAGGCCAAGATGACTCCGTCATCCAGGGATGACTCCAACACCCGACTCATGGAACACGAAGGTAAACAAGTAACGTTCATATTATTGATTAAATTTCTTGCTGATAAAAGAGATTTTCCATAGTATGACTTGGAGATGTAGATGAAAAGAATTCCTTGTCAACAGGACGTACGAGATACTGCTGTCGGAGGGCTGTGAACACAAGTTACATGAGAAGTTAATTACCAATGGATCTGCCATTGACTCACGTCCCAGGATGAAGTTTGTCATCGGTAAGTTAATGACCATCGCAGTTTCATGTCAGATGTTGATGAATATAGTGACTTAAAACTGTGCCGGTGATTGTTTATAGTGAGGTGAAAGCTGATGTGTGTGTTGGTGATCTTAGGAAACGACTTAAAGCAGTGCAGTGGGTGTGATAACCCGCGTCTCAAGCCCAGTACACAGTACTCCTACCGCGTCCGCATCCACACCTCCAGCCACTCCAATGAGTCTGAGTGGACGTGTTTCAGAACCGTTGGTGAGTTGTATAACACAAATGGCTTTGTATTTTTCTCATGCAATAGTAAGTTGTGGATGCACCTGGGAGTGGAAGATGTAGATATGCCTGACGGGGAGTTGTGTGAGGTCACTACAGAGGAGTGGACGGTATCCCGGGGCGCTCTCTGCCGTTCTCTGTAGCAATGAGTGCTGAGTTAAGCTGCTACACTGCTCACTAAGCAGACAATACCTAGGTATCCCCCACTTCTGTTGTTAAGACCAAATTGATCCAAATATTCAGGTCTCAATACGAGAGAATTCGCCTGTTGAGACCACTCCCGGTGGTCTCAAAGCACCCGTATAAAAAATTATTTATTTAGATCCAATACCTACATATATAGGCAGCACCAACCTTACACCAGACAGTGTGACAGTGATAGCAGGTGTGGCTGCACGTGACGAATCTCCCAATCGTGAGCAGGACCTAGGTCATGGCCTCACACGATATATTACTAAATGTCCAGTCTTCAGACGTGCTGGACATCCTCTTAACACATCAATAGTTTGCCAGTGTAGACTAATGATAACATGTCTGTGTATAACTAACCATCCTGCGAGATGGGGAAGATCTCTCAGCATCACAGAGCCAGCCCTTGCACACCCTTCATATAGTCTAGGATAGCTCCATAAATTACCATTTTTTTTAGTATTTAATAAACAAAAAGGATTGAGATGAACCCACGGAGAATGTCTTCACACGACAGTGGCTGAAGTGGTGCGTCTGTCGGTTCACTTTTGCGTCATCTAAGAGACATTTTCCACATTAAAGGTATTGTTAATATTAACAATATATGCTAGGTTAGCATTATGTTCAGCAGAGAGAGAAGGTCTTGAAAACAAAGAACATATTCCACATGGACATAATAAAAGTACAACACTAATGTAGCATTTCTGAATAAATAGTAAACAAAATTATGTTAATTGTGCATGTATTATATATATATATATATAATATATATATATATATATATATATATATATATATATATATATATATATATATATCCAAGGCAGGTCTTGCTCCAACTGAATTATTATTTTATCCTAAATAGTTACAGTAATAACACAAAAATAATGAGGAAACTTTAGTGCTTTAGTGAAGACACACTGGTGGTGAGTCTGGTGGTGGTGGTGCAGGCAGTGGTGTATCTGATGGTGCTCGGGGGAACTAACCAGGGGTGACCTCGACAGCGACGCCTCTGAGTGCTCCCGTGGTGGCGGTGCTGGTGATCCTGGTGCTGGTGCTCCTGGTGGCGGTGACGGCCGCGCTCCTCCACTACTTCCGCTACTTCCCACTCATGTAAGTCCCCCCTCGCTATGTCCCCCGCCACTTCCCCCCCCCCCCATGAAAGTCTCCCCCCCCCCCTCCCCCTCACTATGTCCCCCGCCACAACATAGGGACAAATGAGCTTGAAATGTGTAACAGTGCAAGCTGTTACACATTTCAGTTATTATAAATCCACACATAAGTCCACACATTGCGCAATCCACACATTGCGACACATCAGTTATTATAAATCCAATGACTAAAATCTTAGCATTGATATGAACGCAGAAATTCACCAGAATTTGTGAATGTCATTATTATGAAGAAACTTGGGTCATGGGCACACGCGTTTGAATGTTCCATAGACATGACTTGCATGCTAAAAAAAAGTTATATAAACTGAGAAAAAAAACGTAAAAGTAAGCAACATATGATGTCGTTTTTACCGAATCATAATAAATGGTAGACTTCATCAAAGGATTCATTTAGTGTCAGAAATTGGGACGAGATATATAATTGGGAAGGATATCTATCCTGATATATGAACTTTTTTATATGGTCTTGATATATGAACGTTTCTGAGTTAATGTATGAAAAGCTCTCTCCTGTATTTGCCAGTCCTAAAGCCTGCCTTGATATCTGTATCATAGTTCCAGGATATGTATGAATGATACATATCATTCATGTAAGGTGAATGATAAGGTGAATATTTTATGATATATGAGGCTATATCTTATGATATATAAGGTGAAGGCCCCGTAGGGGAGAGAGTTGACAAACTGGTAGTTACAGATAGAGCAGGTAGGGAGGTCCTCGATCCCTCTCTCGACTGGGAATACCTATGTAGGTCTCGTGGCTATATTTTTACTTCACTCTTAATTACTCTTATTTTCTTCTATTTGTTCGATCGTGCTCACTCCCTTCCCCCCCCCCTCTCTCTCTCTCTCTCTCTCTCTCTCTCTCTCTCTCTCTCTCTTCTCGCTCTCCCTCCCTCTCTCTCTCACCTCTGTCATGTCCCCGGAAGCACAGCACGTCCATCGACCTGCCGCTGGTGGTGTCACTTCCGCCAGACGTGAGTGTGGAGCGTCGCATTCCCTCTCCCAGCTCTCCTCGCTGTCTGCACACTCCTCTCCCAGGGTGAGTCCTCCTCTCCCACGGTGAGTCTCGTCCCCACGGTGAGTCTTCGTCTCCCAGGGTGAGTCTCCGTCTCCCACGGTGAGTCTTCGTCTCATAGTCCATAGCCCCCGTTCACATGGTAAGTCCTCATCCCACAGTCCTCTAGCCCCTCTCTCACGGTAAGACCTCATCTCCCATGTGAGCTTCTCCCAAGGTGTGTCTATCTCTCCACGGTGAAACCATCCACCTCCCACGCCCTCATTGTTCGTGGGTCACGGTGGTATTGTGAGACAGGTAAGTTTGTCTTGTGTGGTGCTGATGGCCAGGGTAGGTCGTTATTTGCTGGGGTTGGGTAGGTCTTTATTTGTTCTGGGGGTTAGGGTAGGTCTTTATTTGTGCTGGGGGGTTAGGTAGGTTCTTATTTGTGCTGGGGTTAGGGTAGGTCTTATTTGTTCTGGGGGTTTAGGGTAGGTCTTTATTTGTGCTGGGTGGTTAGGGTAGGTCTTTATTTGTGCGGGTTAGGGTAGGTCTTTGTTTGTGCTGGGGGTTAGGGTAGGTCTTTATTTGTGCTGGGGGTTAGGGTAGGTCTTTATTTGTGCTGGAGGTTAGGGTGGTCTTTATTGTGTCTGGGGTTAGGGTAGGTCTTTATTTGTGCTGGGGGGTTAGGTAGGTCTTATTTTTGCTGGGGGGTTAGGGTAGTCTTTATTTGTGCTGGGGGTTAGGGTAGGTCTTTGTTTGGCTGGGGGTTAGGGTAGGTCTTTATTTGTGCTGGGGTTAGGGTAGGTCTTTATTTGTGCTGGGGGTTAGGTAGGTCTTTATTTGGCTGGGGTTTAGGTAGGTCTTTGTTTGTGCTGGGTGTTAGGGTAGGTCTTTATTGTGCTGGGTTAGGGTAGGTCTTTATTTGTGCTGGGGTTAGGGTAGGTCTTTCTTTGTTCTGGGGGTTAGGGTAGGTCTTTCTTTTGTTCTGGGGGGGTTAGGGTAGGTCTTTCTTGTTCTGGGGGTTAGGGTAGGTCTTTCTTTGTTCTGGGGGTTAGGGTAGGTCATTGTTATGAGGTCAAGGTAGCCTTTTTCACTTATGGAGTCAGGGAGGGGGGAGGACTTGTAATCATGTAGTTGGTGAGTGACTTTGTAGTCATTTGGTATTTGTAGTTCTACCTTGTTGGAGTTACCAGGGTAGTTATGGTCACCATCTCACCAAGTGACTAACCAGCGTCTCGCCAAGTGACTAACCACCATCTCACCAAGTGACTAACTACCATCTCAGCAAGCGACTAACCACAATCTCACCAGGTTTTCATGTTTCAGCCAGGTGGCGCTGTCGCGGGAGTACGCGGACTAAAGGCTGTGTCGCCCATGAAGCCGTGGGAGTACCGCTCCTCCCGCCCAATAAGGTCAAGAACGGTACATCAACATACTCCCGTGTGCGTGTACTCAAGGTCTAGTTGTATTAACTGTGTTAGAGAGTGGGGGTCGAACTGTGGCTTCCGTCCCGTCTTTTTACAGCAGTGGTCGTCTTGTGCAATATGTCTCTCAACCTATTGTACTGTGTGGTATAGGTCAGGCAATTGATGGAGTTTGTGTGTTGTGTGTGTGTGGGTGTGTGTGTGTGTGTGTGTGTGTGTGTGTGTGTGTGTGTGTGTGTGTGTGTGTGTGTTTGTGTGTGTGTGTGTAGGTGGGTGGGTGTGTGTGTGTGGGTATTTGTGTGGTGTTGGAACCCGCCTTTCCAGTCGGCGATTGTCTTCATGCTGACCTATTTCGTATCTACTTTGGGAATTATAAATGGGGTTGGCCTCTTCAGCATGACCGTTTTAGTATATTCTTATTCTCTACTCTTATTACGCTAAACGAAAATGTCTAACATCTTTGTGACTCATTTGTTTCTCAAGCTACCAGCCATACCTCTTGTTCTATTCATATTCATTGTGAATAATTCCTCTTTTTTCCCACCCAGCTAATCCCCCTAAGTATTTTATTTGTCTCTTATCATGCTATCGCACTATTTCATCTTGTTTTTTTTTGAGATATATACAAGAGTTGTTACATTCTTGTACAGCCACTAGTACGCGTAGCGTTTCGGGCAGGTCCCTGGAATACGATCCCCGCCGCGAAGAATCGTTAATTCTTCTTTTAAAGACGTAAAGTCCAGCTCTATGAGGCTCTCTGACTCTCCATCCCACATGATTCTCGGACGATCCTCGTTCCAGACCTCTGTGCCTTTTCAAGTTTTCTTGTGTACTTTTGAAGTGGGGCGCCACGATGAATGTTTTCTCAAAGACTGGGCTCACATTGGCGGTAGGGTAGGCCTACCGCCAACGTCAGACTAATTAAAATGATTAGCCTCCATGCCCCCTTCCCCCCCTCTGGGAGTCTATATACATTAATGTATTGAATATTTTTAATGTATATGTGAAGACTTAATATTTGCAGCTGGAGGAAGATTCCTTAATACATTACCAAAATCTAAGTAATAATGTTTTGGCTTTCGCTACAGTTGATGAGACCCGGGTGAAGATGAAGGAATACCGCTCTGTTCCTTGCAGCGACTACATCAACGCATCCTACATACACGTAAGGAGTCCAGAAGGGTTATGATACGCATGGTTCCAAGTGCTGGGGTACTTCTGTATCTATTGTATTACTGTTTCAAGTGTTGGGGAAGTGTGTGTGTGTGTCGGTGCGTGCGTGCGTGCGTGCGTGTGTGTGTGTGTGTGTGTGTGTACTCACCTAGTTGTGCTTGCGGGGGTTGAGTTCTGACTCTTTGGTCCCGCCTCTCAACCGTCAATCAACAGGTGTACAGATTCCTGAGCCTACTGGGCTCTATCATATCTACACTTGAAACTGTGTATGGAGTCAGCCTCCACCACATCACTTTCTAATACATTCCATTTGTCAACCATTCTGACACTAAAAAAGTTCTTTGTAATATCTCTGTGGCTCATTTGGGCACTCAGTTTCCACCTGTGTCCCCTAGTGTGTGCCCCTTGTGTTAAATAGCCTGTCTTTATCAACCCTGTCGATTCCCTTGAAAATCTTGAATGTGTGTGTGTGTGTGTGTGTGTGTGTGTGTGTGTGTGTGTGTGTGTGTGTGTGTGTGTGTGTGTGTGTGTGTGTGTGTGTGTGTGTAACTATTGTATCACTGGGGACGTATTTATGAAGCTATCGATGGTCTGACGTTTGCTACATATACACAAATATACATAACCCCTTTCCTCACAGGGTTACAACACACCAAAGGAGTTCATTGCTTGCCAGGGCCCTACTGAACACTGCATCGATGACTTCTGGCGAATGGTGTGGGAGAAGAACGTTCACGTCGTGGTCATGGTCACTCAGTGCGTCGAGAGGAACACAGTAAGTCCCATACTGGACCGCCTTATTACACATGGACGCTTAAGCTGTACATCATTATTCATTTTATTTTAATATTATTGAGAATTACCAAATGAATGGACTTTTTCATATACAAAGTTAATTAGCTGGACTGTAAAGTGTCTTACTAAAAATGTCTGTTTGTTTTGCATACCGTTGTTCAGATACACTAGAATGTATCATATTGATGGGTACCTGTTGTTGTTGTTGTTAAAAATTCGCTACCTGAAACAAAACGTTCCAGGTAACACGGGCTATGGTGAGGCCGTAGTGCCTAGGTTGATGGGTACCGTAGCACAGAGGGACTCAGGTTCAATCCCAGGGCGGGACAGAGTCGGAGGGTCACGTTTCCTTTTACCTGATGGCTCTGTTCACCTAAATAGGTACCTGGGAGTCAGACAAGAGTTGTGGGTTGCACTCTGGGGGAACGTCAGCAGGGGGCCCCCTAGGGAGACCTCCATAAACCTAACACGCTCCCTTTCCCTGACTACGGGAACTACATCACAAGTTTTCTGACTAAATTTGAAGTACACGAGTACGAGGTCAAGTCGAGTCTTCTGTACTTGCTGCTACTGAACCACGTTTTGATACCCCCCATTCTGGCCATGTTAAGTTGGGCAAAGCTATGTTTTGGTTTTTATAAGTGTCGCAACTTGCTAGTTTTGGTCAACTTGTCACGCATTATTATGTGTTTACAACGAAGTATAATGAAAATAAGCATCAAGGAGTGCCGGACCAACCGGGCTGTGGTGGGTATGTGGGCCTGCGGGCCGCTCCAAGCAACAGCCTGGTGGACCAAACTCTCACAAGTCAAGCCTGGCCTCGGGCAGTAGAAGAACTCCCAGAACCCCATCAACCAGGTATCAACCAGGTATCAACCAGGTAAATAACCTGACCTGACATAATAAAGACAGTGTCTAAGTTTACTAAGTTTACTAGCTGTTCATGAAGACTTCTGGCTATTGCATATACAACAATTCATTACCACTGTAATTAGTTTACATAATGCATTGCGGGCCCCTGCAACTGGGGCCCAGGTGATGGGCCCCAGTTGCAGGGCCCATCACTGGCTCCGTAACCTCCCACGGGACGGGAATGACGGGGCTTAATAACTCAACTGAAACTAACGTTTGCTACATATACAAAAGTATACATAACACCTTTCCTCACAGGGTTACAACACGCCAAAGGAGTTCATCGTTATCTGATAGCGAAGGTAAAAAATACCCTAACAGAGGTACAGTAGTAAAAGAAAAATAATTTTCATAAAAATGAAAAGTCTTTGTTTTGGCAACGTAGGTTTACTAGGCTACAGTTTTCTTCGCGAAAAACGCGTTGTGATGCTTTGAGAAAATTGTCCTTAAAAGATAGTTAACAATTGCCTCACATAAAATTATCTTAAGAAGCTTGCAAATTTTTGGGAACAGTGGTCGAAACTGTACTAAGATACGTCATTAATGTTATATATTTGGATAAAAGTCATTAATACAATATATTAAGATACATATTACGGTACAAAGTCAATAATACAATATATTAAGATACAAAGTCATTAATACGATATGCCATGATTGTCCAACTGACCCAAATTTGTCCTTGACAGAGAAAATGTAACAAGTACTGGCCCGACTTGACAGAGACTGGCCTGGAGTTCAAACAGTCAAGACTGAGGTTAAGGACGCTACAAGAGTCGCCGCACCAGACCGAAGGCTATATCATTCGCAAGTTTGAGCTCTCCAAGGTAATATCATAAACCCTGCCACACACACACATCTTAATGATATTTCTTATAGCCAGCAGGTGCCGCTTTACAAAACTACAAAATACATGTCAAATTCGCAGCGATGGAGAGAAATATAAAGAGTTGTACCCACGATGACAAGCCAACACAAGCCTAATATTTGGGGTTGTGTCTACGTTGCTATTGGATTTAACAAGTTAGACAGGAATTCCTGGTCATACGCATTAGCTATCTATCAGGATAAACTTATATATTAGCCCGTATTATTACTGTGTCACAGGTTTGTACATAAAACAGTTAATTCCATACTCAAGAGTTAGAAGTAAAAGACAACATTAAAGATGGATAAATCCTACAAGAAATAGCTGTAAGGAAGATAAACCCAAAACAGTTTCAACCGTTAATTTTTAATTAACTAAATTAAACAATTAATTTAGTTCATTAATATTAAGCTTGTTATCTCTAGTTTGATGTTGAATCTACTAAATTTCCACTGAATTAAATTCTAGATATTACATTGATAATTTATTCGCTGATTCAGATAATAACTGAGGGCTTTATCCTCTTTGCTGGATAAAGAGGTCAAGCAAATCTTGATCCAGGACAATTTTTCTATCCGTCCCCCTAACCAATGTGACCCTTTTCTGCCGGCTCCCTCCCCAGTAGGACATTTTCCTGCTGGTCCCCTCCCCAATGGGACATTTTCCTGCTGGTCCCCTCCCCAGTGGGACATTTTCCTGCTGGTCCCCCTCCCAAGTGGGACATTTTCCTGCTGGTCCCCCTCCCCAGTGGGACATTTTCCTGCTGGTCCCCTCCCCAGTGGGACATTTTCCTGCTGGTATCCTCCCCAGTGGGACATTTTCCTGTTGGTATCCTCTCCAGTGGGACATGTTTCTGTTGGTATCCTCCCCAGTGGGACATGCTTCTGCTGGTATCCTCTCCAGTGGGACATGTTTCTGCTGGTATCCTCCCCAGTGGGACATGTTTCTGTTGGTATCCTCTCCAGTGGGACATGTTTCTGCTGGTATCCTCCCCAGTGGGACATGTTTCTGCTGGTATTCTCCCCAGTGGGACATGTTTCTGCTGGTATCCTCCCCAGTGGGACATGTTTCTGCTGGTATCCAGTGCGTATAACGTGCATTTTGTTGCTAGCCTTCCAACATAATAATGTGTACATTCTACCGTCGTGTGGTCCACTGTTGCTATTTTGTTCTTAGTCTTAGCTTTTGTCATCATTCAAAAACTCTCGTAATTATCACTTATTATAATCTTACATATACTTATTAAGTTTGTATACTATTGTAATCTGTTTTATTGTGTTCTAGTTAATCTTCCCTAAAGACTTACGTTCCAACGAATTGATAACCAACTTAAATTTATTAAAGGTATGTCTTTTCTACTTAATTGTTATCTGTTTTTTAACCGTTGATATAATTACATTTTCTTAAAAAAAATAATATTTGTTGGTATTACAATTTCTGCATTTGTATCAGATGCAGATACGATAGAGCCTGATAGGCTCCAGAATCTGTACACCAGTTGATTGTCAGGTGGGAGGCGGGACCAAAGAGCCAAGCTCAACCCCCGTAAGCACAACTAGGTTAGTACACACACACACACACACACACACACACACACACACACACACACACACACACACACACACACACACACACACACACACACACACAGATATATATATATATATTATATATATATATATATATATATATATATATATATATATATATCTGTGTGTGTATCCCACCCCTGTATATATATATATATATATATATATATATATATATATATATACATATATATATATATATATATATATATATATATATATATATATATATATATATATATATATACTGAATGTATATTTATGTGGAGGAACCGATAACCGCGGGAATAAAGGTAGCTGGCAGCTCTTGTAACTCTTGAGACTAGTAATAAGGGACTTGGTTATAAATCAAATGGTGGGTTTTTAGCAGGAAAAGACTAGAAGGGGTAAAGCTTAAGATGATTTGTGTGAAGAGAAAGTTTTACACATGCGAAAAGGAGTCAGAAGTCGTCTTCTGTACCCACCTCTGTAAAAAAAAAATATGATGCATGGTAACAAAACTATACATATATTATAAATAAATATACTGTAATGATTACAACAATTCTATTCAAAGCAAAAGTTTAACTTTTCTAACAATTTCAAGCTTAACATTAAAGAAACCCTTAAGAACGTTTAATTTGCATCCGTCTTATAATTATGTCATGCAGTGGTATACTTATCTTTAATTTTATTTAATATTTCTAACTCGATTTGTAACACATATTTACTGATAATAATTATTTTGCATCACAGTAGCAACAGAGTGCGTGAAAGGAACACTGGAGAGAGACTGGTATATTGTACTGCCATCATGTTGCTCATACGTTGATAAGAATATATATATATATATATATATATATATATATATATATATATATATATATATATATATATATATATATATATATATATATATATATGCTGTTGATTTTGCAGGGCTATCGTTCCCGGATTGTGCAACACTTCCACTTCATCTCGTGGCCGGACATGGGCTGCCCGGACACCCCAGATGACCTCATCCAGCTGGTGGAGACGGTGAGGAGCGCCGTGCCCGCCAACAGCTCCCATGTCCTCGTCCACTGCAGGTAGCTGCTCTCACCTCAGCTCGATGACTGCTTCCTTCTTTACGGGCTATTCATGCCCGTGCCACCTCTTGGGTGGCTTAATCTTCATCAATCAATGCCTCCTTCTCTCACTAACGGTCTTGACCTAGTTAAAGTAAAGCTGACTTCAATTTCGCCTAATCTCATCATTCTGATCTTACTAATCGCTCAATGATTTGATCTAAACCAGACTTATCTAATAATTTAGACCAGCACAGATAAACATGTGATCACTTTGTAAATATACTGCAAATTACCACCATACACTCTTATTACCTTTGTCCTAACTGCGTTGCTGGACTTTACTAACGAGTGTATGACCTCAGCGCGGGCGTGGGGCGGACTGGAACCTTCATCGGCCTCAATAATCTGATCGATGAGATGGCAGAAGAAGACAGCGTGGACGTCTTCCACACCGTGTACAGGATGCGCCTCCACCGTGCCAACATGGTGCAGACAGAGGTGAGGCCCCTTCCTCTCTTTACAGGTAGTATGTCTTCCACGTGAAGAAGTGGCGGTCATCCTTTCTGAAGTGAGGGTTGTGGCCTTCTTTATCGTGGTGTGGGGGTTGGTGGTCTTTGAATGTGTTCGGATAGTTCAGTAAACTATTTACATCCAACAAAATATGGACCTTAATCTAGACAATAATTACTTATTTAATATCTGAATACATTGTGTGAGAGAATTACATGATTCAGATCTAGCTTACAGTGACAGACACAAATTATCATGTATAAGAACATAATAATAATAGATATTGCAGGTCAATTGGCCCATGCATACAGTACATAATGAAAACCTTGCATCTGTTTTCAACATGGAACTTACCATGAAGGTTCAAGCAAATTTTAAGACATAGCTCTGTGTAAAACTCTTGATATGATATGATATCTTGTGTTGCAACACAACAGCAATATGGTATCTGGAGTTGCAACACGGAAGTGATGAGTGACGGAATTACATAAACTATTGTAACGAAATTCCAGGATTAAAACAGAATACTTAACGTGCTTGCAGACACACGTTACAAAAATCTTAATTACACCGATATGTTTCTTAAGCACTGGTATAGGAAATTTCAAGATGGGCAAAACAAATCTGGCTGCTTTACCACGTGTGATAATTGTTTATTTATGTATTTATTGTTGTATAGTAATATTATACTTTTATTTATTTAAACTGCATCTCGGTGATAAGCTGGTATAATTAACTTTTGTTTTCTCATCTTCAGGCCCAGTACGCCTTTCTCTACAAGTGTATCCTAAAGTACTACCTCAATAGTATAGGTGAGTCTGCCCTGATTATTTACTTAACCGGGTCGGTTGTATTCCGAAACACTGCATCAGCTAGGCAGGTGAGGGTCCTGAAGTATTACTTCGACTAGACAGGTGAGGGTCTTGAAGTATTACTTCGACCAGACAGGTGAGGGTCCTGAAGCGTTACTTCGACCAGACAGGTGAGGGTCCTGAAGCGTTACTTCGACCAGACAGGTGAAGGTCCTGAAGCGTTACTTCGACCAGACAGGTGCGGGTCCTGAAGCGTTACTTCGACCAGACAGGTGAGGGTCCTGAAGCGTTACTTCGACCAGACAGGTGAGGGGTCCTGAAGCGTTACTTCGACCAGACAGGTGAGGGGTCCTGAAGCGTTACTTCGACCAGACAGGTGAGGGTCTGAAACGTTACTCCGACGTATTTAACGCACTTGCAACGATATTTTGTGAAGACATTTTTTTTTTATTTCACCAAACATTTATTGAACGTGATTTTTAAGTAGTTTTGTAATGAAAAACATAACTTTGTGCAGGTAATACAATACATAGTAGAGCAAAAACATTCGTCGCATCCTCCGACAAATACGGTAATCTAAAGTAATAATTGTAATTATAAAATGACAGTTTGACAGCCATTTAAAGAATTAACAATTTACAAGCTGACAATTGTACTTGTATAAATCTCTGACATTTCTCATTTATATCTTACCGTATTACATCGTCTGAACTTGCTACTCCAATAGTAGCCTAAAAATACACAAATTTAAAATCAAATCATGCATAGCCTAATTGCAATTTGATAATTCTCAATAATCACTTGATACTTGTTTGTAGGGCAAAGCGAAACTATGTTTATTGAGGAGAAGAAACCAGCAGCCAGCGACATCCCAGACGTGATCAACAACACCCCGGAGGCCAGGAACCCTCCCTCTGACAATGACGACACACACACCATCACGTCCAGTCGTAGGAACAGTGATGCAACAGACATCAGTCTCATCTATCCTAGCTTAAATGACGAATACATTGAAGACAAGGATCTTGAGCCGTTTACGGATGATGAGGTAGAAGATCTGATTAAAGACAGTTCACCCACCAGTTAAAAGTTCAAAGACCACTGATATGGGAGCCAAGAAATTGTAAAATACAGTATTGACCTTGAGATTCTTTGAACACCTTCAAAGATACTAAAAGGAAAGAATGATACATATGTGTGTGTGTGTGTGTGTGTGTGTGTGTGTGTGTGTGTGTGTGTGTGTGTGTGTGTGTGATATACAATTTATTTACCAATCTATGATAGGCAATTGTCTCCTCAAGATTTATGTCACTTTCAGTGGAGAGCAATACACTAATTTTAATTTTAATTGTATGCTTCATATCTAGTCTGTAAATATTCTTCATCTTAATATAAGTAATTGTATTCTATACAGAAACTTTCTATCGAGTGTATATATTGTACAGTGTTACCTTTAACTGTTCAAATGCATGTAAAGCTGCCACAGAGTTGAACATTATTGTTCTTAGATAAGTATCTCTACAAACTTCAAGCCTGTTCTTCCCTCGTATCTTTACGGGGAACCCTCGTGAGGATATCTAGACCTATGGATTTATTTACATTTCCATTAGTAGCCCATCAGTCACTAGCCTAGCCCTTGTACACTATTCTTGCCCCTTGTAAACTGTTCTTGTCACTAGCCCCTTGTACACTATTCTTGCCCCTTGTAGACTGTTCTTTGTACTTGCCGCTTGTACACTATTCTTGCCCCTTGTAGACTGTTCTTGTCACTTGCCCCTTGTACACTATTCTTGCCCCTTGTAGACTGTTCTTTGTACTTGCCCCTTGTACACTATTCTTGCCCCTTGTAGACTGTTCTTGGTACTTGCCCCTTGTACACTATTCTTGTCACGTGCCCCTTGTACACTATTCTTGCCCCTTGTAGACTGTTCTTGGTACTTGCCCCTTGTACACTATTCTGTCACTTGCCCCTTGTACACTATTCTTGTCACGTGCCCCTTGTACACTATTCTTGTCACTTGCTCCTTGTACACTATTCTTGTCACGTGCTCCTTGTACACTATTCTTGTCACGTGCCCCTTGTACACTATTCTTGCCCCTTGTAGATTGTTCTTGTCACATGCCCCTTGTACACTATTCATACCACTGCCCCTTGTACACTATTCTTGCCACTTGTCCCCTGTACATTACCTCTGCCTGCTACTATTTCCTTGTATACTATCCTTCCACAGATTATATAATAATTATATATAATTGTCTTATAGTGACCCCCCCCCCCAAACATGGAGGGTACAGTGATCTTTTTTAGACCGTTTGGAAAGAGTACGATTACAATAAATTATTTCATCAATTTTGAATTGCAGTTTTGTAAATAGACCAGAGACAAGTTTGCAAACTTTGTATCAATTGCATAATAACTGATAACAGAGCAATCACAGATATAGTGCTGGGGAGAATGTCCTGACTTGTTCACATAGTTTACAATTGGAATGTTTATCATTACCTGCAGCCACCTGCAATTAGATATCGATATCTCAGCCTAATTCTGGCAATTACAATGTCACACTGTCTCGTGGATGTTTTATTCTGCCCGTACATATAATTCTCGGTTCTAAACATGTCACAGTTCTTTATACTCGTGCTTTCTGGTCTTTGAGTGTCAGTGACTGCTCTTCTGTCACCCCTAATTTCCTGAAATATTACGGCAATTACAACAGAAATTGGAAAAATTACATCATAAAGTCGCTTGTTGGCTAGGCCTATAAGGTCTGATTGCCTGATTACGAATATTATTTACATTTAATGATTACTGCGTTCCAAGACACTGTAATAAATACTGCATAAATAACAATAATATAAGTATCTAAATTTTGTGAGATAGCCTAACTACTATATACTCGCAAAATATACGTGTGTGATTCATATACATTACAGAATTCGTCTTTATACAGCCATGGGGGAGAAATTGTTAGTTTTTTTTTCCAATAGCATGACATAGTTGATACTTGTGTAAGAGAGTTGTAGACACAAGCCCAGAGGGAATGACTGGGAGCACACGTGTGATAAGTCCCCCAGGGCACAGCGGTCAAACACTCCCCGGCGGTTAGCGAGGGTTTTGGCTAGAGCGCGTATTCTGGTCAGAGAGGATTGACCGGCTCCAATCCTTAATTGTACGCCTCTGTTCACCAGCAGTGAATGGGTACCTGGTTGGTAAACGATTTGGTGGGTCGTATTCCGGTGGAAAAAAAATTAGGATCAAGGACCTGCCCGAAACCTATGCGTGCTAGTGGCTTTACAAGAATGTAAGAGATCTTGAATATACAGTATATAAAAAAAGTGTAATCACCTAAGTGTAGTTACAGGACGAGAGCTACGCTAATGGAGTCCCGTCTTCCCAGTACTCTTTTCACATGACGCTTTGAAACTGTTGACGGTTTTGGCATCCATGCACCATTTTCTCAGTGTGTGATGTCTAAACCACACATCAGAAAGCGGAAAAACGACGACGTTTCGGTCCGTCCTGGACTATTACGTGTCACACGATGTGACTTTATCAAGTCACGTCGTGTGACTTGATAAAGGTCCAGGACGGACCGAAACGTCGTTTCTTTACTTTGTGATGTGTGGTTTGGTGATCATATCTTCAGTCACGTTATTGACTCATCGTCTTCTCAAAGTGTGTGTGTGTGTGTGTGTGTGTGTGTGTGTGTGTGTGTGTGTGTGTGTGTGTGTGTGTGTGTGTGTGTGTGTGTGTGTGTGTGTGTGTGTCCTTGGTTCATATTTAGACCTAAACATACATGCAGTACTTGAAAGGTCAACATCCACATGATAAATATTTCATAATCATTTATAATGCTCTATACTCTATAGGATTATTGATTAGGAATATATATAATAATTGTATTTAATATTTGTAACAATTATAGCCTATAAATAATAAGCAAAGGCCTACCTTGCATTTATCTATAATTATATGTATTCAGTATATTCTATATACTGTATAATAATTATTATTTAAAATTATGTATAAAAAATTATGATCTACAATTATTTATAGTTAATAAAGTTAAATATATCTAGCAGTTTTAGTAATTTAAACCTGAAATATTTACGACCAATGACAGTTTGCCCGAAACGCTGTGCGTGCTAGTGGCTGTACAAGAATTGGCCATGTGGCCAACCCTCCCCAGAAGGCCTAGTCATTCTCCATGGTATCTTTACCCTCGGTGGTTCTACCCCTTTTCCATGGTCTATCATTATCCTGTGACCTCCCCACATCAGTTATATCTTCGCGCCAGCTTCTTCCCCGTTCACCTTCTATGACTTCTCTTCCCTCCCCCACTATGTCTTTCTCCACATCGTTATAACGTTCTACCTTGGTCTTATCTACCACGACAATTATTTAGTATTTACACACCTGTCAAATTACAGGTGGAAAATTAACAATAGGGTCAGAATTAGCAGACATCAACATAGCAAATGCAATTATATAAGCTAACAGTTAACCTAACAGTCAATAAATTAATCTGATTTTAATGAACATTATCAAAAGCAAATATACTCACCAAAATTATTGGTTGTCTCCGCTTGCAAACTGAGAGCACTGAAGCATAATTGGAGATGCACTCACGCCACTCTTTACAACACAAATTCTTTGCAATCTTGACCTATTTTTTTCTGCCACTACACCACAAACCCCAACGTGCACTTTAAATACTAGTGTGTGTGTGTGTGTGATCATTTTAGGTGTTTTAGACCCTATACGACGCTGGCTCCAGCCCCTCCTGTGCTGCGGGGTCAAGCTTATGACCACGCCAACTTTCCTTAACTACACAATCTTCAAAACTAGTATTAAACACCCTTTTTCTTGCACTGAAACTGAGTTAAGGGTGTTCAGAATCTGACATAATCACATTGGAGATGCAAAAATCACTAAAACATATATATAATAGTAATAACGGCTAGCTCAAATTAACAATTCTGCACTGCCAATTAACACACCGGGCCAATCACCACGTGGAACCTGTGTGTGAATGTAAACAAACACCTGAAACAACTGAAGGGTCGCAACCGCAGTGTTATGAGTTGAATTATCACGCCCAGAAGGAAGGACAACGATCTATGGTTATTTTATTTCATATCATATAGAGATCCGAAAATGAGAATGTCATTTGTTACTGTATAATAATGAACAAAAAATTAAACCCATAATTATTGTTTAATATTTCTGTATTCCAAATTACATATATCTATAACTCAATAAATATAATAATTCATTATTTATAATCATTCATTATATAGAATCTTTATTTATGATTATCTATAATTTATATTTATGAATATCTATAATTTATTCGTATGAATATCTATAGTATATTTACGATTATCTGTAGTATATTTATGATTATCTGTAATTTATATTTATAATTATTCATAAATTATGATTAAATAAATGATGATTCATTATCTATAGGTACCTATAATTATACATAACCACACATTATATTCAATTTTATAATAGGCTCCAATTAATGGTTGTACTGTATTTAGAATCATATACAATTTAAAAAACATCATTATTATATGCTAAATTATAATGATCCGTAATTAATTTGACTATAATCTATAAATATACTGATTAATGTACAAGTATACTAGGTGGTGTAACCGGCGATGCCCGGGTGCCTTTCCCCCATCCTCCTCCTGTGACCACTGAAGTCACTGGTGTCTTAGTGGCCCTTGCGGGTAAATTCAGGTAAAACAAATAGAAGGAACAGCCTCAATTAATGTGGAGGATGACTTTGGCAAATAAACAGTCACGAATTTCCAAGTTGGCTGTATAGGGCCAAGAGTGATATGAAAAGCTGGAAACCACTGTTCTAAAGTCTCTTGTTTAAAATTAAGAATTCTGTATTTGCATTTTGTGCAAATTGTGGCGCAGACCAGCATAGAATAGAAGTGGGGGTGAGGCCGCCATGCACCCACAAGAGAAGCATGCCAGTGGCAACGCAGTGGAAGGGCAAGATAAAGTAAAGGTAAAACCAAGATAAGTCAGGTAAACAAAGCAAAAACAAAGATAAGTCAGGTAAAACCATGGCAGACCAAATTTATGCATGGTATGAAAGGCCAGTGTGACCGCCCAAAAGGAGCATGGCATGGGAATGGCAGAGATTAAGATAAAAACTAAGTACTACCTAATTAACTCAATGTAACCTACCTCACCCCCAAAATGTCAACCCATGTCTTCTATTTTAAACAATGCTGTTTTGTTGACCAAATTGTATTTTTGCTTTTTTCTGCCATGTTCCCCCCCCCCTTTTTTTTCATTCTTTTCTTATTTTTTCTCAACACAATTTATACTTTAATCTCAATTAGTATTAAGTCTTAGTGTTTTTCCTGCCCGAAATGCTTTGTGTAATAGTGGCTTTAAGCATTGTATGTACTGTACTAGCTCTATCTATAAATCCATCAACTTTTGTATCTTACCTTATATGTATGTACTGTACCTTACCTGAATAAAATTTATTTATTTATTATTTATAGAAAACGTTTAACCAAGAGGACTCGGCTAGGCCAAAGGCCTAGAAAATGAGCACACACTAGTTTCCTATTATGTCTCATCATTCTATTGTTTTTTCACTTTGAACTTAAGCTTGTTAATTTATATAACTGGCCACTTTTCCCAAGACACTTGTACTGTACTTGATCAATATCTGCCTTATTCATTCTTTCTTCCAATGAAGTGAGAGCAAGTTGCCTCGGTCTTTCTTCATAGCTCAGGAATGAGTTGTGTCCCGGGAAAAGTCTATTACCCTAAGAGATTCTATTTTTTTTCCCCCAATTAGCACCCGTTATAAACCACAAAGATATTCTTACTCGTTATTCCAAATCAGTGAAAGAACGTATTGCTATGAGAATCAGCAACAGATTCATCCTGGTTTCTTACCTATATTAACAAAAATAGTGAAAAGCATCAAGCCCCTAAGAAGCGGTCAACACCCATTCCAAACAATGGAAAGCCAACAGTTTCAACTGTCACATTCTCAATATTTTAGTTCGAATTCTTGTTAAAAAAAAAAATAACAACAACAACAGATGGTATATTTATATCAACTTTCCATTTTGGCCAACTCTTTCTTTAGATTTATCCTGCATCATAGTGCTATAACAATTATGTTCAACACACAAGCTTCACATTTTCTCCAGGCTGATTGTTCAAGTTTAATGTCAACCTTACAATCTACCAGTCTACCAAGATAGACCATTTCCCCTCTTCTGGCATGCATTCTTGAAGTAGAATATTGCATCATCAATGAGTGGACACTGAAAAGTAGCACTTTATCAATCAACATTTTGGACGTTGGGTGGCGGGTAAGAAATATTATCAAGTGTTGTTGTGCTAAATGTGTTATGTAGGCTCCATTTTTATCCTTATGCACTGAAGTTGGTTATTACAAGAGATTATATAAACCCTGTAAGGGTCAAGTAAAGTACTCCAACCCAATCATGTCAAAATAGATGTAATGGGGAGATTATAATCATAAAGATTGGTAGACATGTGAGAAGAGCTCAGCACCAAAATGTGCCTCATGGAAAACCTAATTGGGTTATTGTGTCCCTCTGGCCAAGGGTAAGGCTGTGTCCATACAATCCCCATACAAGCGAGATCCAGCGGCACAACTAACTTTGTGGTGTGTACAGCAGTCTCATTTGTATCATGCCAAAAAGTTTGTTGGCAAGGGGGTATATAACAGGGGCCCTGTGGAACTTCACTAGCTGGCACAGCACATCAAGTTTAAGGCAAGGAAGTGTCGCAACTAAATAAATTCTGTAGCAACTACTTACACATGCTGCAAACGCCCACATATTTCCCACCAATCAACAAACATGTTGCTCCAAGCCAAGTCAAGTGGATGGGAATACAAGGCCGTCTAACCACAGCATCGGGACGAAACTTACAACAGAGCAGTCAGCCACAGCATCACTTCCTACTAGTCATGGTTCCTGCCGTTTCACCAAATGAACTTGTCTAAAGCCACCAGCAGTGACCAGCCTAGGTCCCCTGCACTCTCAGACTGGTCTAAATACAATATCCAGCTGATACCAACTCTGCCACCACTTTACAAGTCTTATGGCTCGCCATTGTCACGATGCTGTTGTACCATACAACCACCACCAATGTAACCATTTATATAAAATATACATCTAGTTACCATAGTGAGTGCATGTTCCAACATGTCGGGGTACCCAAAGATGTGTAGACCCCTTGTCTTTACTTAAATTTTCTACAGTACAAAAGTATGAAATGAAATGTACAACAGAGGTTATGTATAAAAAAAATAGGGAAAAATTATATAATGGTTATTAGAGTATTTTATTGCATTATCTCAATTAGTATTAAGTCTTAGTGTTTTTCCTGCCCGAAATGCTTTGTGTAATAGTGGCTTTAAGCATTGTATGTACTGTACTAGCTCTATCTATAAATCCATCAACTTTTGTATCTTACCTTATATGTATGTACTGTACCTTACCTGAATAAAAATTTATTTATTTATTATTTATAGAAAACGTTTAACCAAGAGGACTCGGCTAGGCCAAAGGCCTAGAAAATGAGCACACACTAGTTTCCTATTATGTCTCATCATTCTATTGTTTTTTCACTTTGAACTTAAGCTTGTTAATTTATATAACTGGCCACTTTTCCCAAGACACTTGTACTGTACTTGATCAATATCTGCCTTATTCATTCTTTCTTCCAATGAAGTGAGAGCAAGTTGCCTCGGTCTTTCTTCATAGCTCAGGAATGAGTTGTGTCCCGGGAAAAGTCTATTACCCTAAGAGATTCTATTTTTTTTCCCCCAATTAGCACCCGTTATAAACCACAAAGATATTCTTACTCGTTATTCCAAATCAGTGAAAGAACGTATTGCTATGAGAATCAGCAACAGATTCATCCTGGTTTCTTACCTATATTAACAAAAATAGTGAAAAGCATCAAGCCCCTAAGAAGCGGTCAACACCCATTCCAAACAATGGAAAGCCAACAGTTTCAACTGTCACATTCTCAATATTTTAGTTCGAATTCTTGTTAAAAAAAAAATAACAACAACAACAGATGGTATATTTATATCAACTTTCCATTTTGGCCAACTCTTTCTTTAGATTTATCCTGCATCATAGTGCTATAACAATTATGTTCAACACACAAGCTTCACATTTTCTCCAGGCTGATTGTTCAAGTTTAATGTCAACCTTACAATCTACCAGTCTACCAAGATAGACCATTTCCCCTCTTCTGGCATGCATTCTTGAAGTAGAATATTGCATCATCAATGAGTGGACACTGAAAAGTAGCACTTTATCAATCAACATTTTGGACGTTGGGTGGCGGGTAAGAAATATTATCAAGTGTTGTTGTGCTAAATGTGTTATGTAGGCTCCATTTTTATCCTTATGCACTGAAGTTGGTTATTACAAGAGATTATATAAACCCTGTAAGGGTCAAGTAAAGTACTCCAACCCAATCATGTCAAAATAGATGTAATGGGGAGATTATAATCATAAAGATTGGTAGACATGTGAGAAGAGCTCAGCACCAAAATGTGCCTCATGGAAAACCTAATTGGGTTATTGTGTCCCTCTGGCCAAGGGTAAGGCTGTGTCCATACAATCCCCATACAAGCGAGATCCAGCGGCACAACTAACTTTGTGGTGTGTACAGCAGTCTCATTTGTATCATGCCAAAAAGTTTGTTGGCAAGGGGGTATATAACAGGGGCCCTGTGGAACTTCACTAGCTGGCACAGCACATCAAGTTTAAGGCAAGGAAGTGTCGCAACTAAATAAATTCTGTAGCAACTACTTACACATGCTGCAAACGCCCACATATTTCCCACCAATCAACAAACATGTTGCTCCAAGCCAAGTCAAGTGGATGGGAATACAAGGCCGTCTAACCACAGCATCGGGACGAAACTTACAACAGAGCAGTCAGCCACAGCATCACTTCCTACTAGTCATGGTTCCTGCCGTTTCACCAAATGAACTTGTCTAAAGCCACCAGCAGTGACCAGCCTAGGTCCCCTGCACTCTCAGACTGGTCTAAATACAATATCCAGCTGATACCAACTCTGCCACCACTTTACAAGTCTTATGGCTCGCCATTGTCACGATGCTGTTGTACCATACAACCACCACCAATGTAACCATTTATATAAAATATACATCTAGTTACCATAGTGAGTGCATGTTCCAACATGTCGGGGTACCCAAAGATGTGTAGACCCCTTGTCTTTACTTAAATTTTCTACAGTACAAAAGTATGAAATGAAATGTACAACAGAGGTTATGTATAAAAAAAATAGGGAAAAATTATATAATGGTTATTAGAGTATTTTATTGCATTTATCTGCACTACTCTTAACAGTTCTTCTACAATCACATGAATGTACAGTACCTTCAAATAATGTTACACTTTCTATTACACTATTATAATACCCTGTACAGTATATACTGTGCTCATTATCAAGGCATTGTTCATTATGATTTGTCTCGAGTATTTTTTGTGCAAGAAGAGATGTATCAAATAACTGTATGGTGTATAATGAATATGAAGTTAATAGACAACAATTCACTCAAAACTCATGTTAACATTTTTATTACCACTGTACAAGGAGGCACTGCTTTATGTAGTCATGTAACTATCTCTATCACATGTACATTAATGAATAAATTACTAAAAAGAAAATTCAGCAAACTAATAAAGCCTTACATCAGTTGTGCCTGAAAAAATGACAGTATAGTGAAAACTTGCGGTGTAGCACATATAGAGTACAGATGGCCTGAATTCTGTACCGTGTTGGATAATGTGGTTTTGGAAAATCGGCACACTTTGCTAGACTTCCCACAGATCCTGACCATGGCTCTATAAGACTAAAGTTTACCAATTAAAATCACTGCCTTGGATCAGCATGCGAACTCTTCTCTACTCCTCTCCTCGTCATGCATCACTTCAATGACCATGCACTCGCACTGCAGACAACACTGTTCTCTCTCATGAACCAACTTACTGCATCATAATACACTACCGACTGTCACAGTACCTATTAATTTAGAAAATCTGGACAATTTTTTACCATACCATCTGAAACGTGGGTCTAACTTCTTGTTGCCAGTTTTTTGGGTTCTCACGCATGCTGCAAATATTAACATTTGCATTCTAGTACTGTATTTAAATATTTTGCCCCAAAGTATTCTGGACTTATGTACTGTACTGTATTTGTGGCTAAAAGGTGAAGTATCAAAGACTTCCAATATACACCTATACAATTTTATTTGCATGGGTCAGGCTTTACAAATTTTTTAAGAATGAAAACTCCCTGGCCATCTGTAATAGAGCACAAAATGTCAATGATGAAAGACCTAACCTGTATACAGATATTTTAACAATTCTTCATTACTACTACTTCAGTGTAATTAATTTGTGACTTGGACAGTTATGAATGTATAAACAATTAAAAATATAAATGCTCATCTCTATTATTAATAAGTTGTACTGTGTTAAATTGTAGGTAAAAACCTTAATAATCAAGTCAATTTTATTGATACAAGACATTACCCTTTCTCAATAAAATAATTTGTCATTCCTTTATAATAACTAAACCGATATGATTTTTCCTTCATGCATCTCAAGCACTAAAGAAAAGAATGGGTTACTGAAACCGAGTATTCAAAACCACATCTAATTACACAAGGGCTGGCATACTACTGCAGATAAGCAAAATAAGTATTTAACATTACTCAGGCAAAGTCTGTGACAATGTTTACATTACTCGGTTGTTGCATCTGTAACCCCAGCAATTTCCAGTTCCATTAGTACAGTGTCCAGGTAGAATTCATCTGGGTAGCCATGACCACTGATATTAGAGGAGGGCTCTGTTTTATGGTGAATGTCATTCCAAACTATCACATCCCTCAACCCAGAGGTGGCCGATGTACCCACTGTGAAGATCAAGCGCCGTTTCCATGCCTCTTGTAACAATTTCAGTACCTGCATCAAAGAAAACAAATGAGCAGTATTAATTTTAGTAAAAAACTGAATACACTGAATTAGATCTCTCTTGATGGAAGCCAAGCCAGAGGTATACCAGGCTGGTGTATCTCAGGATATGAACAGTTGCAACTAGTGAAGGGAGAGTAAAGATTACAGCAAGCATAAGTAATTTAGGATTGTGTAATGAACATAGGTTGCTGTAAGGTGGGTGGTGGTGGTATGTTTTGTGAAATTGTGGGGTTGTATTTTGGAGAAATTTGTTGCATGCTGTTCCAACAAGCAGGAGAGGGAAGCACAGCTGCACAGAAATGGCATGTAAATACCCCCCTTGCCATGTCAGGTTGGCACTTGCAATGAGGTTGGCTGGCAAGATTCCACGGGTTTACCGTTAGATATACCGTAGGTGAAAAAGCTAGGCCTAATTGCTTTAAATGATATCTCCCAGTCCTAATTTTAAACATGTTCTAAAATGTGACCAATAATAGGATCTACAATCTACTTCACACCACCACACAGTTTTGAAGGTTTCAAGCTTACAAGCAGGTGACACAAAATTAACTTTCTCTGGATAGTGATTTTTTTTTTTACACAATGTATATCTAAAAATATATTACTGGCTGTATATACACAATTTAATTATTTGTCACATACAGTATAATCTTGAATTATGGGACAAATTATATGTGTTCAATGCATGTACTGTACAGTACTGTATTTTGCCCTTCAATATTTGGATACCAGTTTACATTAAATGGTTCTAATTGTGATCAACAAATGTCTATTACCCAACAGCCTCAGGAGAAGCGGCTTGCTAATATAATACCACCAGAGCCATGATGGGAGGTGCCTGTCACTCAGTTTTTGCCATGGCCTTGAGGCGTTTTGGGCGCTTAGTGTCCCTGCAGCCCAGTCCTCGACCAGGCCTCCTGCAATGCAAGGCCATGCATGCAATATTGATACACACTAAGCCAAAATAATGCAAACTCAGTAAGTTATTATCAAAAGAAGGCATCAAGCCTTTGACGGGTATGTAGCACCATCAAATGTGGGGGATATTGAAAAGGCACTAAATATCACTGAGGATGCCAATATGAGAACAAAAGTGCACAAGGCAAACAAACATCAAAGGTATCCGATTCACCAAGGATTTTATCGAGGGACAGGTGACCGCGAGGGACAGTTGGGAAGCAAGATGCAAGCACATCCTGGAAGTCAGGACATTCAAGAAGAATATGCACGACCGTAAGAGGGACAATAAAGAGCAGGGCGGCTCTCCATTAAGTGCCCGTCAAGTTAAAACGGTTATGGCCAATATGTATCCTAACCAGAGCAGTTTCCCACTGCTGGTTACGGTGGTAGGAAGGCCATGGGGACATACTACCCATAAGAACACGCAACTTGTTACCAGTACCAGAAGACCAGCGATCCTGCCAACGGGCATGGATTGAGGAACGAATATTTGGGTAGAAATCGAAATAAGGAACACCTTTGTGGGAAATGGGACAAGTGTGGATAGCTTCCTTCGCTGCAGCATCCACACGCTCATTTGAGGAAACACCAATATGGCTGGGAACCCAGCAAAACGCAACTGTCTTAAATCTACTGGAGATAAGAGAGCCAATATTGAATTTTGACAACCACAAGGACAGGATTTAAGGACTCCAAAGCCACGAGGGCACTGCGAAAGTCAACGACAACAACAACAAAGGAACAATGACGGTGAGAAAGCAGTTAACGAAGAGCATACAAAATTTCATAAAGTTCTGCTGTGAAGATGCTAGTCTCCGAGGCAGGCGACAACCTTGAGGTTATCTTGAGATGATTTCGGGGCTTTAGTGTCCCCGCGGTCTGGTCCTCGACCAGGCCTCCACCCCCAGGAAGCAGCCCGTGACAGCTGACTAACACTCAGGTACCTATTTTACTGCTAGGTAACAGGGGCATAGGGTGAAAAACTCTGCCCATTGTTTCTCGCCGGCGCCCGGGATCGAACCCGGGACCACAGGATCACAAGTCCAGTGTGCTGTCCGCTCGGCCAATCGGCTCCCTAAAGGTGCAATCAGGAAATATAATGGAATAATCTACACCATCGGCAGACTTAGACCCATCTTTGAAGACAGATGTGAAGAAAATTGAGAAAGGAAAAGGCATTTCAGAACTGTAAGAGGAATGAAAGCTCTAGTCATGCAGGTCAATGTTCTACAAAACTTAGGAAGAGGGACCATCCATGGGGGCAAGGATGGAATGACAAGGAGAAACTTTGGAAACACGAACCGAGAGAGAACCTTGCAAGTGAGACAATCGTACAGAGAGGGAAAGATGGTGAAATGGAACAGGGCCCAAAGGAAGGGTAATGGTTAAAGTACGACATAAGAGTGAGGGCGTTGTAGGGACCCTGCAAAGTAGCAAAGACAGCAGTGATCATGGCGATCCTGTAGAGACAGGATGCCAGTTTCAACTAATGTAAACTCATTACTCAATTGTAAACTCGATATCTCATGTTATACCCAAAACTGAATATAATTAATGGCTTTATAAACTGTACAAATGATGTATCTACTATGTAACTACTGATATGATCCATTATTTTTATTTCATTCAAACATACAATTTCATGCTTTTTAATACTGTATAACAAAAATTCTTTGGGGTTTGGCTGGGATATGGCCAGAATTCAAGGGTCCTGAAGCACAGTGGTCTACATTGTTGGCTCATTTCGGATCCCAGATTCAATTCCCATGAAACTACTGTTGGGAATGTTTCCATTTATCTGATGAATGTTCACCTAGCAGTAAATACATACCTGGAAGTTAACCAAATTGTGGGGTTTACATCCAGAGGAAAGCCAGTAGTTGGTTAAGGGTAGCCTTTATAAACTTAGGTACAGGCTTCCTTTTCCCAACAATGGGACACCAAAGGGAAACTGCCACCATACAAGAATATAGGTGACTTATAGCAATGAGTAACATATTACCAATAATTGGGTTAACAACCAAGTATATACTGAATTGCACTGTACAAAACTATAGTATTTCTATTATTTGAACAGTTATGAAGGACAAAATGTATTATACTGAATCTCAAACACTGCTGCACTTGCATCTAAGAATGAGTCAGGCTTGTACCTTATTTCCCTTAGTATTGTCAGGAAGAAATGCAACCCGTGGAAAAGCATGTGCTCTGTACGGTTCTCCAGGATTAGGATGCTCTGGTCCTTGAATACCATCTTGAAAGCTGAAAAGTTTAAAGCATTATACTTTATACCATTTAAAGACCTACCAAAAAAAAAAAAATTCAACTAAAATATAAAAACCATTTAAATTTGCTTAAGAAATTGTCCGGTACCCTTTTGACAGGTTAAAAATGAAGTGCAGCATTTAGCAAAATGTCAGTCAACAAAATTTGATTAGGATTTCTTGCATCTCCATACTGCTACCAACAACTCTCACCTGTTTGGGCAATTTTATAATGTTGGCTTCATGTGCCCCTTTTAAATTAGTATCCTTAACTTTATTATTAACTTTTGTTAAAACTTTTATTTGGGGGCACTGTGGCTTTCTTGGTGTGGTGTGGCATACCAAGATGGGTATGGGGTGCATAATAAATGAACTACAGACAAGACGAACGGAGAGAGTCTCCGCGGTGCAGTGGTAAGACACTCGCCTGGCATTCCGCAAGCGCTTTGTCATGGGTTCGTATCCTGGCCGGGGAGGATTTACTGGGCGCAAATCCTTAACTGTAGCCTCTGTTTAACTCGACAGTAAAATGTGTACTTGGTTGAAACAACGATTCTTCGCGGTGGGGATCATATTCCAGGGACCTGCCCGAAACGCTACGTGTACTAGTGGCTGCACAAGAATGTAACAACTCTTGTGTATATAAAAAAAAAAAAAAAAAACACGTTTAACACTTTTTGTTACACCCCACACATTTTATTGATTTACATATGTTCTGTTACTATTGCTATTCATTTGAGACTGCTACTGACATTAGAGCTGAATTCACAGCACCACACAGCAGTATAAATTACGTTCTGAGAGCCCATGACCTGCTCGTTAGATTCACTCCGGCGATGTGCGAAGGTCAACGGCTTAAGTGAAGGGGATTTCAAACTTTTCAGGTCTCGGCGTTTGCTCGTGCCTAGTCAATTGTTATTAAATGGTCCCAGAGTGAAGAATGAGCTGCTTACTGCACTTAGCGTGTTAGCTAAGCAAGTCCTTCCTCAGGAGACCCATCCAGACTTTCAGTTAAAGTTGACGGATGCAATATTAGAATATCACGACAGGAATAAGGATAAAGAAATTAAATGTATTTCTCAATTCCAAAATAAATTCCAACCAACTTTTTCACACTAAAAATAAAGTCACCTTATATCATTGGTTTCATACAAGGTACACAGGTTCAAAATTGTATCAACCTTTCCAATGCTGCTCATGCCATTGCTCAGTTGTCTCTTATCTTCCTGATGGTTTTCCAAAAATGGTTGTAAACCTTCTTTAACAGAATGCCATTTTAATATTTACAGATGTATATGTCCACTCACTCAGAGCTCAAGGTGATGTGACAAACTGTTCGTATTTCCTTAAAATTAGTAAGGACTGTTGCTCAGAAATAAATCTGTTGCATAGACAGTACTGCCATTTGTACCTGTACTGAAATATATAGATAACCCTTACTACTAAAGTTTCAACTTATAACTTGCCTACGTTTCACATTTTTCAGGCCATTTCCAAAACCTAGTTCAGTACCCCAAGACCATGGCTGTTTAAATACAGCCATGGCTGTATTTATATATACAGCAAATACATAAAAATAAGCAAATAAATAAACATTTATGGCATAGAATTGTAAATGATACACTGTACAAAAACAAAAAGGCTTGAGTGCAGACAAGACTACTTTTTGAACATCCTACTCGCTTGCTTCTTTAAACAATGTCCCCCTACTCTTCCGTAGGCACGTCTAAACTGCATGATCAGGCCAATTGGTCCAGTAGAAATCCTTCACTATACCCCTTACATGTCTTTAGTGGAGAAAGTGGAAGGCTGGCAATTTCTTTAACCAGCCTAGGTACCTCTTAAACCAAGGTCTCTTACCTCTGTGGCAAGAGCTGTCAGGTCACAGCTAAAAGGCCTGAATTTGAATTCCTGCAGCAGAAGTGTTCAGGCAATGTTTCTTTTCACCTAGTGACTATACCAAGCTGTAAGTACCCAGAAGCTAGGCGACTATTATGCATTGTATCCTAGGTAAGGTTGGTAGTTGGCCTAGAGGGACCCCAATAAGCCTAACAGGCATCTTTTTCTTGATGATGGGAAACCCTAAGGTGAACCAACACAATTGACAATGATGTGCTCTTACCAATGTGTTGCACTCCCAACTTTTGGAACATCTTTATTACTGTTCATTCCTACCAATATCACATCTTATACAGATACTGTATCTAAATACCGTATTCAAAATAACATGTCTTTACATTTTCATCTTATTATGACCTTGATTCTAAATAAAAAAAAAGGGCTTATAGTACCAATAATTTAAAACAAAAATACTCTGGCTAACATACCTATACTTTATAATAATTGTACCACAGTCAGGATGTCCTGGAAGATTGTATGGTGCCCACTCAACTTTCATAGAGCCTTGGGGTTGGTTGCCTTGTCTAATCCCATATATGGCTTTGCAGTAAGGACACTGCAAAAACTTTGGTGAAGCTTTAACCATCTCCTTCACACACACGAAATGAAAGATGTGTTTACAGCGGATCAACTGCACAGTACCAAAACCGTTTGACCCTGGGAGAAGATAAAATGATGGCATTTTAATGAGCATTCCAGTTTAAAGATTACAACAAATGTGATGAGATTTGTTTATTCCCTACAGTACAGTAGTAATGGCTATTGCCCACAGTACAGTAGTAATGGCTATTGCCCACAGTACAGTAGTAATGGCTATTCCCTACAGTACAATACTAATGGCTATTCCCTACAGTACAGTAGAAATGGCTATTCCCTACAGTACAGTAGTAATGGCTATTCCCTACAGTACAGTAGTAATGGCTATTCTCCTTCCTACTATAAGTCAAGGTTAGGTTTATGCAAGCATTACCATTATCAGGATATTCTTAATACAGAACTATTATTTGGTTATGCTAAATTAAAATGAGTAATAACACATATTACATAACGAGTTCTAAGGAAACTGTATTCTGTATGAAACTTCTGTTTTATATTTTAATTGTACAAGTAATTATCAAAAGAAGGCACCAAACCGGGAAGGCTATGTAATTTAAATTGTACAAATGACTGTCCAATTTAAAATAGTGTATCATAAATATACAGTACAATGCCTTGTTACAAATAAATACAATACTGTACTCAATTTAACTCCCCATGTACAGTAGTATGATGTTGAATATTGTCAATTTATACCTCGATCTTTCACACTGAGACATCTTCATAATTACTTAACTGATTTGTAAAATGTTAGAACACAAAAATCATCTCTGAACTAACTCTCATACAGTACCAGGAATGGTTGAGAACCTCAGGACTAGCAACACTACAAACCAGACATGACAGGGCTGATCTCTGACACCTTTGAAATTCGAAATAAATTAAGACGACGTTAATCCAGACCACTTCTTTAAAAAGGCTCTATGTAAGCCTCAACTTTATGATTGCTTTTAAGTACATGGATGGCAAAATATTACAAAACATTGTTCACAACCTTTCCAAGAACAAAGTTGGAATTTGCAATGGTTGTATGGTGACCAAATCTCAAGCAGCACATCAGTAAACTGGAAAGGGTGCAGAGACATGCAACTAAATGGCTCCAGGAACTGAAAAACAAGAGCTATGAGGAGAGGTTAGAGATGTTAATTTAACACTTTCGCGCTAAGCGGACGAGCGTTAGCGTCCAATCTTTTAAGTCACTGGATACTTTGCCGACGCACCCGCTAGTCCAACGATAAAATATTTGTATAAATTCCATTTTCTATCCGATTTTGTTGGGGATAGTTTAGAAATGTTCACCATGAAATTTACGTTTTTTCTAATAACCGAAGCGCTTATTAAAGAAAACGGATTCATCTTGGTATAACAATTGTATGGCGCCGATATGCCGCCGCGGGTAACACTTCAGCCACTTCCAACCGTCTTGTGGGTTGGTTGCGACATTGATTCTATATTTATATGCATATGTCCGTATAGAGAATTTTATTGCGGTTCCAATGATACCATAATCAATGATGTAGGATAAATGTGGTCATTGCAATCATTAAGAGAGTGGAAACATTTGTTGCTGTTTGGCGCTCTCGCCAAGTGATCGCAATAGATTTTTATTTGGTGTTGATATTCCTTGTGCTTTGGCAGTATTTTATATGTATGTTCTTATAGAGAATTCTATTGCGAACACAGTGATACCAAATTTAAATACGTAGGTCTACAATTAGTGTCAGGACAGTAAAAAGAGTATACACTTTTCGCTCCTACCGCTTAAGCGCGCGAGACGCCCAAAGCACAGGTTACGTTAGGTTTTTTACGCTTCGCCGAAAGTGCTAGTGTTAAATATACCAAAGCTACAAGATTGAAAAAAAAGTGATATGATCACAACATGCAAAATAGTAACAAATTGACAAGAATTTTTGAAAACTGCAACATCAAGAACAAGAAGACAGGTTCAAACTAAGGAAACAAAGCTGCCAAAAAACACCACAAAGTTAACTTTTGCAAACAGTGGTAGATAGTTGAAACAAGGTGAGGTGGTGGGTAGAGGCCACCCACCTCTACCAATCAATCAGTAGTTTCAAAACATCATGGGACAAAGAATATTGCGAAGACGGGACACCATAAGCAGAGCTCTAACCTTTTAACTACACTTAGGCAATTACAGATAGCAGTGAATTTCTGCTACTCCACAACAAATGGTGCACCCAAGCCAGACCAATCATGCATCAATTGCCAAAGGACTCCTCCAGAAGCCAGTGGACTCATTCTTTGCCACACCAGTGTTGAAATTGATCCAGAAAGACACGGACCCCTGGCTGCCTGGCTATCAGTACTAATAGGTTCGAGCTAGTTTCAAGTGAATCTTTTAGTTGTCTGTAAAGCTTCACTGACTTTCTGAATGCTTTACCTGTGGGATGGCAGATTATTACTCACTCCCTGCAACTGAGGGGGGGGGGGGGGGGGCAGGTTTTGGCTTTGGTCCCCAGAAGTTCAAACAGAACTCCTGCTAATGATGTGATCCAGTAGTGGGCAGCAATATAACAAACAGCTTCAGGGAGCCAACAAGAAGCTCCAAGAAAATTACCTCAACTACCCTTAAACAAATTTATCAATAATAAGATATTAAACTAAGTACAGTATGAGTAATTGATCTGTGTGAAGTACTGTACTCTACACCAATATTTGACCTCTTAAGACTTGCACATTTTTAGTTTTAATATTACCCCCACCAATACATACGTACACGCATAGAAGACAAATCTTTTGATCCCCAATTAGGGATTAAGATCGCAAAAGTGAGATTACATATCAAATAAAATTGCAATAGATAACACTATGAATATATTTACAAGCAAATTTGATGGGTAATATTAACTTCCATTGTCTGGGACAGGAAGTCTGTGTATATGTATTCCTATTTAGAGTACAGTAAATATAATACACATTTCCTTAATTAAGCAAACTTGCCTTGTGAACAAGATGCATTCCCTGGAGAATCCTCATGCTTTATATCCTCATTAAAACCAGACTGATGCCTTAGGCTCACTATGCATATTGAACATATTTCATCTGGAGGTGATGATACCTGGCGGGTGTACTCTGCCAACAGCTATAGAGAGCACATTACAATATTCATAATTTAACATGAACAAAAGTTTATAAATCACACTCTTGACATTAAAATCTGCATTAGTTAAATCATGTAATCAGTGGTGAAAATTTAGTAGTAGTAGATTTGTTCCTTTCACCTTGTCTACTGTAGATAATGAAGCATGTTCTGGATTTTGACTACCACCCTCAGCACCTTCATGCAGCTGGATAGCAGCTGGAGGCTGATTACTGGTACTACTACTATTGCTTGAATTTCTGGATGTATTAGTCTGCAAAACAAATATGTCCAGAAAAGTTAGATATTCATGCTGCTTTCAGAATTTTTTTAACCATTATTAATATAAGTACACATCTTTAGCAAAATAAAGATTTTATTTTAAATTTTATATAAGCACATTTAACTTAGGCACCTTTAAAGTGCCCCAGATAGTTAACAACTCACTTCTAAGAGACCGTTCACACAGGGATTTTCAGTCTTTACCTAACCTATGATACACATTGGCGATGGTTTACAACACAGCTGCTAAACAACATTCTTCATACATTTGCCTGAAATGCTTTGCATAAGTGGCTTCATTAGTATGTGTAATGCCTGTCCCTACAATTGTACCCTATACAATCATTCTTTGTACACACATTGTACAAAGTTGTGCTTGCCCCGCACAAGCACAACTAGCTTCTTGAGCTTTGGCTCTTTGGTCCTGCCTCTCAACTGTCAATCAACTTGTGTAAAGATTCTGGAGACTACTGGGCTCTATCAAATCTACATTTTAAATTGTGCATGGAGTCTGCCTCCACCACATCACTGGCTAATGCATTCCATTTATTAACTGCTCTGACACTGAAAAAATTCTAATGTCCTGTGGCTCATTTGGGTACTAAGTTTCCACCTGTGTCCCCTTGTTTGGGGAAGTGGGTAGTACAAGATACAGCGAGAGTTTGAAGCACATGGAAAGAAACCGAGGATGAAATTATGTATTTTTTATTCTAATTTTGAGCAGAACATAGGTTGGACAATTTTTTAATTCATCAGGGAGTGAGTTGCAAAGACTGGGCCCCTTTTATTTGCATGGATTGTTTGCACAGATTTAGTCTGACTGGGGATATCAAAGATATTTATTTCTGGTGTGGTGCTCATGGGTTCTATTACATCTATTAAGGAAAAGTTTCAGATCAAGATTAGCATTCAGGAACAAGGTTTTGTACATGTAAATAGCACATGAGAATGTGTGGTGCTGTATATGTGTATAGCATATTAAGGGACTTAGAGAGGCTGTGTGTGTTATCTGAAGACAGTTCATTATAGTTCTGATAGCAGAACTATGTTTGTTGGCTGTCTTGCCTTTTGAACTGGCATCACTCTTGCTTTTTAAGGATATCAGGAAAAGTATGACACTAGAGATTTGTTGAATAGTAGAGCAATGGGGTAGTGCAAGAGCTGGGGCAGCACTCTTATACATCATAAATGGTAATTTCATTAATGTTTTCAGCTTAGGTTTTAAGTGACTGAATTATGGATATAATGTCTGTCAGGCTGACTGGTAAAAGGAGTAGAGTTAGGATAGCTGCCCGTGAGTTATGTAGTAACATGTGTCTGGGTCTTTGGGATTTTTCTAGCAAGGTTTGCATCAACTGATGAAAAGAAACTATTGAATTCATTTGCAATATCTAAGTCTGTTGCAAGTGTGTAACCATCTTTGGAGACTTTGCTGTTTGTTGTGTGATTGGTATTTAGACCCTAGGATGTTGGAGATGGCTTTCCATGTACTTTTCATATTTCCTTTTGCTTCTTTAAATTTATTAACGTAAAATGAGGCTTTGGCTCTTTGTATTATATTGGTAAGCATTGATGAGTATCTTAACTTCTTATTTTGTAACTAGGCTAATTCTATTTTTTTTACTGTACCAATATTCGTGTTTCTTGTTAATTGCTTTAAGTATGCCAGTTGAGGGGTTATTTTATTTATTTATATATTTATTTATAAACAAGAAGTTATATTGGGGTTAAGAGAGTACATAGCAATGATGATTTTACATTCTTGTAAAGCCACTAGCACGCAAAGCATTTCAGGCAGGTTTTTAATCTAACAGTTAATTTTAGGTTAGGTTGAAATTTGGTTAGGAGAAATGTAGGGTAATGGTCTAAGGTGCTATCAATGATTATCCCTGTATCCCTGAAGTAAGCGGAGAGGTTATGTTAGTCCAGATGTGGTGCAGAGCCGTGGCAGTACTATCAGCGATTCTAGTACAGTAGGTCTGGAATCTAATTTTACGTAGATAATTTCCAGCAAAATTGACAAAAAATGTTTACAGGTACAGTATATTGTAAGAAATTTTGACAAAACACAAAGATTAGATTCATACACAATAATGACAATACACAATATGACAAAGATTAGTAGGTACATTAGGGTAAAATTTGGGTGGTTATCAGCTGAAATAATAATATATAACAAGCAGAACTATGGCCGGGTTCTGTGAGAGGTCATTATAAATTTAAATAAATAAAATAAATGTTTATTCAGGTAAGGTACATACATACAAGAGATTTTACAAAATTCGATAGATTTATAGATAGAGCTAGTACATACAATGCTTAAAGCCACTATTATGCAAAGCATTCCGGGCAGGAAAAACATTAAAGACTAAAACTTAATACTAATTGAGTTTAAAGTATAAAATGTGTTGAGAACAAATAAAAATAAAAGGGGGGGGGAACATGGCTGTAAAAGCAGCAAATACAATTAGGTAGACAAACTGCGTTGTTTAAAAAAACAGACATGGGTTGACATTATAGGGGTAAGGTAGGTTACAGGGAATTTATTAAGTAGTGCTTCGTTATCTTAAACTGGTTGAGAGAAGTAGTCTTTAACATGATTGGGAAGGTCATTCCACATTCTGGGTCTCTTGATTTGTAGAGCATTTCTAGTTCGATTAAGTCGTACTCTTGGAATATCAAAACTATTTGTTTCTGGTGTGGTGCTCATGGGTTCTGTTACAACCGTTAATGAAGCTTTTGAGGTCAGGATTGGCATTACAGTTCAGCGTTTTATATATGTATAATACACATGAGAGAATGTGCAGTGACTTAATATCTAACATATTCAGAGATTTGAGTAGGGGTACCGAGTGATGTCTGGGCCAGAGTTGGATATTGCCCTAATAGCAGCTTTGTGTTGAGTAATACTTATAATAGTTGATTATAACGATTATGTACTACATCAACTTTCGTCAACTTCATGACAAAACCTTAACGTACACAAAACAGGAAAACACATGAACACTTGTATTTGGCTTCATGCATGTCGCCTACGAACACAACAACTAAACACACGGTATATAGTTACTCATACCAAGTTAACTCAAGGCGCTTATAAATCTTACCCTATTGGAGCGGAATAATCTTCTGGTATTCATTATGAGAGGAGAGGAGAGGCGGCACCTGACACCACCGTGACGCGTGACACCTCGCGGCCTCTACTGACACTGACTGACCCGCGCCTGGCGCCGCGCCGCTCCTTATATCCCTCTTGCAACACGGTAATGCTTCCACCTTTTTATATGTGTTTCTAGTTATTTAAAACTTTATTATTATTCCAATTTGGCCAAGGATCATTGTATAAAATTAATAATAGCAATGGAAGAGACAATAGGTAATATCTTTCAGCCAGCGTGTCAATTAAAAAATCAAAAAATGGCCAGACGTACGATCAATCACTGGCTGTGCAATATATATATCTTGTGCATGTGCAACTGACAGATTTTGTGTTGTTGTATGTGCATACTATTCCCACGTCTGCTCTTCTAGAACATACAGAGACAACTTTTATTTCTTTAGGAGGTATGGATCATATAATAATAAGATCATATGGATCATATAATAATAAGATCAGCAGACGTCTATAGACGTTCCTTTTGGCTTAGGGTTTGCACCACCTGTTGAAAACTTTACTAAATGCAAACTCTGTCAGCAGTACTATTAACATACATTACACCACTATTTAATCAAATGCGAAAATATCTCGGAATTCAGAGACAACTCTTATCAGTGGTGTTCAAGAAATGACATGAAAATACTTGCAGGCGATGAGTCACAATAACGTGGCTGAAGTATCTTGACCAGACCACACAATAGAAGGTGAAGGGACGACGACGTTTCGGTCCGTCCTGGACCGAATCTCGGAATTCTGCATTCTCAATCGACTTGAGAATGGTGCAGGACGGACCGAAACGTCGTCGTCCCTTCACTTTTCTAGTGTGTGGTCTGGTCAACATGAAAATACTTCATTAAAAACGATGTTCTATCGGAAATCTTAGCCACGTATCCAAAGAACTCTTTTTTTTCCTATAAGCTTAAAAGTATACGCAGCAATGTACTTCTATCATATTCTGTATGAAAGATTACAGTGTTGATCAAATACTAGCTATAAGTTCATTTGATGGTTAGTCATACATGGCATCAGGAGAGAACATGATATTAGCCTCCACTAGCAAACTCTGGGGTACAGCACAAGAATATCTTCTGCTTGCCGTGTGCATGTGATAAGTCTAGAATTAGGTTGAATATGGGTGTTCTAATTTCAATTTAATAATAAAAATATTCAATAGTACCTAAATTGTGCAGAAAAATATTATTTGAGATTGCCGCCAATTATGCTCATTCGTAAATGCATAAAAATAACACATGAAGCCCCTTATGATCACTAATATTGCCAATCTGTACTGATATATGGCATCTATAGCAAAACCTATGATAAAATGTTTATATTTATTAAAGTTTTGCCATAAATTGTAAGTTAGCTAAAATATATTCATGTAATTTATGTAGAGGGTAGTTGTCCAAATATTTTCTTAACCATGCCCATGTAAAACGCATTAACTGTTAATCATCTATCCTCAATAATTACATATAAATATTAAATTAGCATTAGAAATAAGGTGAAGAATATTAAAACAGGCGAGAGATGGCAGGAAGACTTCGAACCCACACGCGAAAATGTCAGTAACCCAGCTACCTTGCTATGTTTTACCGCAAGCTGATTCCAGGCGAAAATAACCAATTTATGCTAGGCTGTGCGTGTGTAAGTACTGTGTGGGACCCAGACTTGGCCTGCTGCATGTTTGAGGCTGTTAGTAAGGAGTGTTTAGGCGGGTATATGTGGGTGGGAGAGGTAGTTCCTGGCTGAGGTCACCTGGGGCGGGACGTGACTGGTCGCCCCCTTGTCAGAGTTGGCCCTAATTAACCATTGGAATCTACCCTTAACATACCCTTAGGCCAACCTGGCCCTCGAACAAGGCACCTGAGGCAACCTGATTAGAATACAGTTGCAGGTTTTTGGATACTTTATGAAATTACTGGATTTCTCACTGGGTTAAATAGTGATTTTTTATCTTTTTATTATTTTTTTTTGCTAAATAAAGTACACTGTATTTTAACAAAATACAAAAATACAGTGACTCGAAAGGGAAAATGTTCTGTTAGTGACACTGTAATGGTTACTTGACATTCAAACCCAAAGGATAAACTAATAAGATGTCTTGAGGTTGTAGTGGCCGCCAGATTATCCGGCATCCAACTGCTGGTATTCGATCAAGTGGGTATTATACCTATTTCTACATAAATACAATGGTACAAATATGATCACGCCTATTACTCGTCATATACTATTTTAGATCCAGAACATAGTGAAGATGTTCACCAGAATGAGCCCCGGGAACATTTTCTCCACACCATCACCCAAAGTGGTCGCATTATAATAATACTAAATAATAAGATAATGTTTATTTGGGGTAAAAGTGCATACATCCAAAATGAATTACAAACAGAATGTTGGATTTCTAGATAGAGCAGAGATATATATACAGTACTATGCCTAAAGCCACTAATATGCTCAGCGTTTCAGGCAAGATGTGGGACAAAACACTTTAAATGGGTTGGCACAAGTTATGTGTTGTATTGGTTTGTCAACAAAGATGTGTACTTACTGGAACACTCCTTCAGTCATATTAGTCTAAATTTCAAAGGTGTGGGTACTTAAGACAGTTTGTATATTGAAAATTTATCATAAATTTCATAAATATTTGATTAAATTACCTGAATTTATACACGCACACATGCATAATTACACTCCTGGTGACTCGGTAAATTTGGGCTCAATGGATTAGTTCAAACACAGATTAGACATATGAATGACTTTTGGTGGTTATAAATAGTAGTTACTGTACTTGATTGCAGAAGGTCAGTAGGCCTTTTGCAATTTTCTTTACTTCTATACTTTTATGTGAAGTATAATAACTGGGTGGTCAGTAAGGTAGTATGTTGACTTTGTATCCCTCCAGATATTTTGTGGGTGGGCGGGCGGGCGAGTGTTCTCATGGATGTCTGGGGTTGGGGGGACTCGGGTACATCTCAAAATCTATTTAGTGCTCAAAGATATTTAGTGCTATTAAGCCTGTGGTAAGCAATGGATTATAGTGGGTGTCACATCTGGTATTCGGACACGTCATGTTGCCGAGTCTTTTAATCGTCTCGAATGCTGATCTCCGACCATGTCTGAAAATCGGCAGTAAAGACCCCTATATTTAGTGTTTTTATTATTTTATTTGTATGTATTGTAGGATATTAGCAATTACAATAATAAGAATATAAATGATGGGTTGATTTTTTTCATAATTTCATAATATTTCAGAAGTTACGTTATGGCTGACCTTGGGTTTGCAGTGATTTGCTCTAGCAATATGAATCGCAGCATGGAGGCTCATGCTTTTTTAAGGTAAGAGTCCGTACTACTGACTCATTTTTCCTCCGATATCACCTCCATATACAGTACTGTACATTTATGAATAGTAAATATTGAAGCCTATATATACAGTATTAGATTTTTTTTTTTTAGTGTGCTGACATTATGTATTGTAAATTTGATGCTACATTTTTCAATAATACAGTAAAACTAAACCAGCAAAGCGAGAGTAATACATTTTTAATTAAATGCTTTACAGTAGTATATATAAATTTTATCCAACAGTAAAAAGGCTTTAATGTGAGATCCTTTGGAACGGGAGACAAAGTGAAGCTACCAGGACCTGCTCCAGACAAACCCAACTGTTACGAGTTTGGAACATCCTACGATGATATATATAACGACCTTCTAAAAAAAGATAAAACACTGTATCCTTTAAATACTGTACCTGTATGTTACTTGCAATTAAAGTTTTCGAGAGAGGAGTGAGGCTTGGGTAAATGGCTTGACTTACTAACATATGAATACTGAATGCAGATTGCAGAGCATAACAAGAACATTATTGATAGGGAGTATTGTTAATGAAATGCAAATGGGACACAAAATATAATTGGTTTTGACCACAAACCTTGTTGAGTAAGAGTATGCATAACAGAAAATAAACCCTTGTGAGCTATACATCTTGCAGTACAGGAAATAACCCTCAAGTGCTATATATTTTGTACTAATCACATAACTTTCATTTAAATTTTGTGCATTAATATCCATGAAAATCTCCTTTTACATACGGGATGTATTAGGTACAATTCAGTATTACTTATTCTTTACAGTGTTTAATTTTGTTGAATGTTGGCTTATGGTATTGGCTTGCTTTTTATTTATTTTTCTGGGAGAGCCCCTCATTAGCACTAGTCCACTTAAGCTCTTGGGAGATGCACCAAGCCTCCGAGACTTGCGCTTGCCTACAGGGAACCAGGATCAGAAGATGGTTTGCTCTACACGGTGAAGGAAACTTGGAAATAAGAGATGAACCCAAAACCAAGAAAATCCCTCACCAGAAAGCATATACACAACAAAATAAGTCTCTGCATGAAGGAAATTAGGCACCCTCAGGGGTACCATGGCAAATGATTGTTGTTGTTTTGTAAACACCCTAACTGTGATACACCCATCTGTCATCAGGTGGTAGCCCATCTAGTCCACCCCTTGCTCACTCGTCTGATCAGTCTTGGAAGCCACAGTACCTCTGACAGGGCCCAGCCGTCTGCTATAAGCTTAAGTGAAGAGGTGTTGACTATTCCTGGTACATTAGTTCTTCTGGAGGTCATTGTTTAGTTACTGTTTTTCTTCACAATTGTGTTTAATGGCACCCACATTGTATGCCCTTGCTTCCAAATTTTGCTTCTACTGAAATCCAAGGTTTCCTTGGTGGTTGGCCTGCATTTCCTCTGCCTCACCAGGAATTTTTGCTTTGAGTGGTTTTGCCAGTTCCTCCTCAGTGTACTGACTCTCTTAAGACACCTTGCTATGGGGATGTGCTCAAAACCTGTTCTCAGTGGCAGGCCTCAAAATGAAGGAGTATAGTATATTGGGTTCCATTATTTGCTTATGGCTTATTTGCATAAATTTAGTCTAGGAATGTCAATGATTCACTCATTTCTGGTATAATGTTCATGGGTTCTATGTATCCATCTAGGAAGAGTTTCCAAACAGGGTTAGTATTGAGGGATAAGGCTTTTAAGTGTAAATAGCAAAAGAGAATATTTAGAATGTGTGTGTTTTTCCTGGGTAATGATATGCTTGAGGTTGTTGAGCCCAAGGGACCGATATCATCAATTTACATAGGAAACTATTAGAAATATAGTATTAAAAGAGCAAAGTGGGGGACATGTATCTGATTTTGGAAAGTATACTAGCTGTTTTGGAGACTTTTTTTTTTGGCAATGCACTATATGTGAGTGCTGAGGTAAAGTCCCTTGTAAATGTACAAGCCTGAGTTCTGCCCCCTTTTTACTCTTAATGTTAACATAGTTTATCTGAAGATCTGTTTGGTTAGATGATTTGTTTCCACATAAAATGTAGTAGCTCTTATTCTATGTTTGGTGTGAGCTTGTTGGTTGACATCCATGAGTGGACTTCTTTTGTAACTCTTTATTTGCTATATTATTTGGCGTGTGTGAGTTGGGGATTCAAAAGATGAAGGTAGAGTTATCAGCAAATAGTACTGTATAAGTTTACTGTAAAATGACTATAAACATTTGGCAAGTCACTGATGTGAAGAGTATAAGAAATAAGAGAGGCCTGAAATGCTGCAGTCTGGCAATCCTTTAGTTAACAGGAAAGTGGGAGTGGTTATGGTATTGATGGTTACGTGGTGGTGTCTGTTGCCGAGATATGATCGGATATTCAGTAGTTCAGAGAGAGGCCTCAAATTCCATAGTGATGAAGTTTAAGTAGAGGGTTATTCTAAAATTAAGAGTAGTTATCAAAGACTTTTCTCGGGTCAATGAAGAGACCAATTTGGAATTAGTTTTTTTTAGGGGCCATGTACCCAATGATGCCATTATTAGTTTTATAACTAATAATGAAATCATTGGTACTTTGTTTTTTTTACAAGGTAGGAGTACAGCTGTTTATATATAATCTTTTCAGATATTTTTGTTAATATTGGTAGGTTTGATTGTAATTGTTTGCCAGCATTCTAACCACCATTATACGCTGGGACTCTTGATACCTGGTTGATGGGGTTCTGGGAGTTCTTCTACTCCCCAAGCCCAGCCAGAAGCCAGACTTGACTTGTGAGAGTTTGGTCCACCAGGCTGTTGCTTGGAGCGGCCCGCAGGCTCATATACCCACCACATCCCGGTGGTGGGTATGCTCTAGTGAACATATAACTGAAGGTCATATATAAGCATGAAATGTGTGTTAATTATGATTCTCGCATTAATAATCATTCTATTTCTACAATTTTTCATGCTATAAACTATCTCGCCTTTTATAAAGTAAAAAAAATGGCTGTTACTGTATTACTGTTGTCATTAAAAATTGTAGTTGTACAATATACATATATTGTATATATACAATATATAATTATACAATAATAAATTGTATTTATAATTGTGCTGTTATACAATATATTTATACAGTGGTACCTCAGTTTTCATATTTAATCCGTTCCCAGAGACGGTATGAAAACCAAAAAATACAAAACCGAAACAAATTTTCCCATAAGAAATAATGTAAATTGAATTAATCCTTCCACACCCCCAAATATATTAACTATAAAATACATTTTGTACAGAATAATACTCTTGGGTACCTTACCTTTATTGAGGACTCTTGTTGGCATATGGAATACAGTACAGTGAGGAAGGGGAGAAGAGGAGAGGTGTTAATGTTCGGAAGGTGAGTCCCCTTCCATTATAACAGCTGTGATGACATTTCTGGGGTACTCTCTCTCTTACATTTTGCAGGCATACCACTAGGACTTGGTTGTAGCTCACTGCTTGCTTGTCTTACTAAGAATCTATCTATAGACACTTGTTTTTCCCTACGTTTTAACACTTGTCTGTTGTGAGACATCACTTTGTCTCGCTATGAATGATCTCTTGTTTTTCCTCTATCGTCATCCTCACAATTATTTTCTTAGGTTGAACATTACCACTGACTTTCTTGGAACCCATGGCGTGATATATAATAAGAACGTTTATGTTCGAAAACCAAAAAAGCACAAAAAAAATAAAATTCTTCACAAAGAATTCAAATACGATTATCACTAGTCGGGAGACACTGGTAAATTNGGGTATGTAGCACCATCAAATGTGGGGGATATTGAAAAGGCACTAAATATCACTGAGGATGCCAATATGAGAACAAAAGTGCACAAGGCAAACAAACATCAAAGGTATCCGATTCACCAAGAATTTTATCGAGGGACAGGTGACCGCGAGGGACAGTTGGGAAGCAAGATGCAAGCACATCCTGGAAGTCAGGACATTCAAGAAGAATATGCACGACCGTAAGAGGGACAATAAAGAGCAGGGCGGCTCTCCATTAAGTGCCGTTAAGTTAAAACGGTTATGGCCAATATGTATCCTAACCAGAGCAGTTTCCCACTGCTGGTTACGGTGGTAGGAAGGCCATGGGGACATACTACCCATAAGAACACGCAACTTGTTACCAGTACCAGAAGACCAGCGATCCTGCCAACGGGCATGGATTGAGGAACGAATATTTGGGTAGAAATCGAAATAAGGAACACCTTTGTGGGAAATGGGACAAGTGTGGATAGCTTCCTTCGCTGCAGCATCCACACGCTCATTTGAGGAAACACCAATATGGCTGGGAACCCAGCAAAACGCAACTGTCTTAAATCTACTGGAGATAAGAGAGCCAATATTGAATTTTGACAACCACAAGGACAGGATTTAAGGACTCCAAAGCCACGAGGGCACTGCGAAAGTCAACGACAACAACAACAAAGGAACAATGACGGTGAGAAAGCAGTTAACGAAGAGCATACAAAATTTCATAAAGTTCTGCTGTGAAGATGCTAGTCTCCGAGGCAGGCGACAATCTTGAGGTTATCTTGAGATGATTTTGGGGCTTTAGTGTCCCCGCGGTCTGGTCCTCGACCAGGCCTCCCCCCCAGGAAGCAGCCCGTGACAGCTGACTAACACTCAGGTACCTATTTTACTGCTAGGTAACAGGGGCATAGGGTGAAAAACTCTGCCCATTGTTTCTCGCCGGCGCCCGGGATCGAACCCGGGACCACAGGATCACAAGTCCAGTGTGCTGTCCGCTCGGCCAATCGGCTCCCTAAAGGTGCAATCAGGAAATATAATGGAATAATCTACACCATCGGCAGACTTAGACCCATCTTTGAAGACAGATGTGAAGAAAATTGAGAAAGGAAAAGGCATTTCAGAACTGTAAGAGGAATGAAAGCTCTAGTCATGCAGGTCAATGTTCTACAAAACTTAGGAAGAGGGACCATCCATGGGGGCAAGGATGGAATGACAAGGAGAAACTTTGGAAACACGAACCGAGAGAGAACCTTGCAAGTGAGACAATCGTACAGAGAGGGAAAGATGGTGAAATGGAACAGGGCCAAAGGAAGGGTAATGGTTAAAGTACGACATAAGAGTGAGGGTGTTGTAGGGACCCTGCAAAGTAGCAAAGACAGCAGTGATCATGGCGATCCTGTAGAGACAGGATGCCAGTTTCAACTAATGTAAACTCATTACTCAATTGTAAACTCAATATCTCATGTTATACCCAAAACTGAATACTGTATAATTAATGGCTTTATAAACTGTACAAATGATGTATCTACTATGTAACTACTGATATGATCCATTATTTTTATTTCATTCAAACATACAATTTCATGCTTTTTAATACTGTATAACAAAAATTCTTTGGGGTTTGGCTGGGATATGGCCAGAATTCAAGGGTCCTGAAGCACAGTGGTCTACATTGTTGGCTCATTTCGGATCCCAGATTCAATTCCCATGAAACTACTGTTGGGAATGTTTCCATTTATCTGATGAATGTTCACCTAGCAGTAAATACATACCTGGAAGTTAACCAAATTGTGGGGTTTGCATCCAGAGGAAAGCCAGTAGTTAGTCAAGGGTAGCCTTTATAAACCTAGGTATAGGCTTCCTTTTCCCAACAATGGGACACCAAAGGGAAACTGCCACCATACAAGAATATAGGTGACTTATAGCAATGAGTAACATATTACCAATAATTGGGTTAACAACCAAGTATATACTGAATTGCACTGTACAAAACTATAGTATTTCTATTATTTGAACAGTTATGAAGGACAAAATGTATTATACTGAATCTCAAACACTGCTGCACTTGCATCTAAGAATGAGTCAGGCTTGTACCTTATTTCCCTTAGTATTGTCAGGAAGAAATGCAACCCGTGGAAAAGCATGTGCTCTGTATGGTTCTCCAGGATTAGGATGCTCTGGTCCTTGAATACCATCTTGAAAGCTGAAAAGTTTAAAGCATTATACTTTATACCATTTAAAGACCTACCAAAAAAAAAAAAATTCAACTAAAATATAAAAACCATTTAAATTTGCTTAAGAAATTGTCCGGTACCCTTTTGACAGGTTAAAAATGAAGTGTAGCATTTAGCAAAATGTCAGTCAACAAAATTTGATTAGGATTTCTTGCATCTCCATACTGCTACCAACAACTCTCACCTGTTTGGGCAATTTTATAATGTTGGCTTCATGTGCCCCTTTTAAATTAGTATCCTTAACTTTATTATTAACTTTTGTTAAAACTTTTATTTGGGGGCACTGTGGCTTTCTTGGTGTGGTGTGGCATACCAAGATGGGTATGGGGTGCATAATAAATGAACTACAGACAAGACGAACGGAGAGAGTCTCCGCGGTGCAGTGGTAAGACACTCGCCTGGCATTCCGCAAGCGCTTTGTCATGGGTTCGTATCCTGGCCGGGGAGGATTTACTGGGCGCAAATCCTTAACTGTAGCCTCTGTTTAACTCGACAGTAAAATGTGTACTTGGTTGAAACAACGATTCTTCGCGGTGGGGATCATATTCCAGGGACCTGCCCGAAACGCTACGTGTACTAGTGGCTGCACAAGAATGTAACAACTCTTGTGTATATAACAAAAAAAAAAAAAAAAACACGTTTAACACTCTTTTTGTTACACCCCACACATTTTATTGATTTACATATGTTGTTACTATTGCTATTCATTTGAGACTGCTACTGACATTAGAGCTGAATTCACAGCACCACACAGCAGTATAAATTACGTTCTGAGAGCCCATGACCTGCTCGTTAGATTCACTCCGGCGATGTGCGAAGGTCAACGGCTTAAGTGAAGGGGATTTCAAACTTTTCAGGTCTCGGCGTTTGCTCGTGCCTAGTCAATTGTTATTAAATGGTCCCAGAGTGAAGAATGAGCTGCTTACTGCACTTAGCGTGTTAGCTAAGCAAGTCCTTCCTCAGGAGACCCATCCAGACTTTCAGTTAAAGTTGACGGATGCAATATTAGAATATCACGACAGGAATAAGGATAAAGAAATTAAATGTATTTTCTCAATTCCAAAATAAATTCCAACCAACTTTTTCACACTAAAAATAAAGTCACCTTATATCATTGGTTTCATACAAGGTACACAGGTTCAAAATTGTATCAACCTTTCCAATGCTGCTCATGCCATTGCTCAGTTGTCTCTTATCTTCCTGATGGTTTTCCAAAAATGGTTGTAAACCTTCTTTAACAGAATGCCATTTTAATATTTACAGATGTATATGTCCACTCACTCAGAGCTCAAGGTGATGTGACAAACTGTTCGTATTTCCTTAAAATTAGTAAGGACTGTTGCTCAGAAATAAATCTGTTGCATAGACAGTACTGCCATTTGTACCTGTACTGAAATATATAGATAACCCTTACTACTAAAGTTTCAACTTATAACTTGCCTACGTTTCACATTTTTCAGGCCATTTCCAAAACCTAGTTCAGTACCCCAAGACCATGGCTGTTTAAATACAGCCATGGCTGTATTTATATATACAGCAAATACATAAATAAATAAGCAAATAAATAAACATTTATGGCATAGAATTGTAAATGATACACTGTACAAAAACAAAAAGGCTTGAGTGCAGACAAGACTACTTTTTGAACATCCTACTCGCTTGCTTCTTTAAACAATGTCCCCCTACTCTTCCGTAGGCACGTCTAAACTGCATGATCAGGCCAATTGGTCCAGTAGAAATCCTTCACTATACCCCTTACATGTCTTTAGTGGAGAAAGTGGAAGGCTGGCAATTTCTTTAACCAGCCTAGGTACCTCTTAAACCAAGGTCTCTTACCTCTGTGGCAAGAGCTGTCAGGTCACAGCTAAAAGGCCTGAATTTGAATTCCTGCAGCAGAAGTGTTCAGGCAATGTTTCTTTTCACCTAGTGACTATACCAAGCTGTAAGTACCCAGAAGCTAGGCGACTATTATGCATTGTATCCTAGGTAAGGTTGGTAGTTGGCCTAGAGGGACCCCAATAAGCCTAACAGGCATCTTTTTCTTGATGATGGGAAACCCTAAGGTGAACCAACACAATTGACAATGATGTGCTCTTACCAATGTGTTGCACTCCCAACTTTTGGAACATCTTTATTACTGTTCATTCCTACCAATATCACATCTTATACAGATACTGTATCTAAATACCGTATTCAAAATAACATGTCTTTACATTTTCATCTTATTATGACCTTGATTCTAAATAAAAAAAAAGGGCTTATAGTACCAATAATTTAAAACAAAAATACTCTGGCTAACATACCTATACTTTATAATAATTGTACCACAGTCAGGATGTCCTGGAAGATTGTATGGTGCCCACTCAACTTTCATAGAGCCTTGGGGTTGGTTGCCTTGTCTAATCCCATATATGGCTTTGCAGTAAGGACACTGCAAAAACTTTGGTGAAGCTTTAACCATCTCCTTCACACACACGAAATGAAAGATGTGTTTACAGCGGATCAACTGCACAGTACCAAAACCGTTTGACCCTGGGAGAAGATAAAATGATGGCATTTTAATGAGCATTCCAGTTTAAAGATTACAACAAATGTGATGAGATTTGTTTATTCCCTACAGTACAGTAGTAATGGCTATTGCCCACAGTACAGTAGTAATGGCTATTGCCCACAGTACAGTAGTAATGGCTATTCCCTACAGTACAATACTAATGGCTATTCCCTACAGTACAGTACTAATGGCTCTTCCCTACAGTACAGTACTAATGGCTCTTCCCTACAGTACAGTACTAATGGCTCTTCCCTACAGTACAGTACTAATGGCTCTTCCCTACAGTACAGTACTAATGGCTCTTCCCTACAGTACAGTACTAATGGCTCTTCCCTACAGTACAGTACTAATGGCTCTTCCCTACAGTACAGTACTAATGGCTCTTCCCTACAGTACAGTACTAATGGCTCTTCCCTACAGTACAGTAGTAATGGCTATTCCCTACAGTACAGTAGTAATGGCTATTCCCTACAGTACAGTAGTAATGGCTATTCCCTACAGTACAGTAGTAATGGCTATTCCCTACAGTACAGTAGTAATGGCTATTCCCTACAATACAGTAGTAATGGCTATTCCCTACAATACAGTAGTAATGGCTATTCCCTACAATACAGTAGTAATGGCTATTCCCTACAATACAGTAGTAATGGCTATTCCCTACAGTACAGTAGTAATGGCTATTCCCTACAGTACAGTAGTAATGGCTATTCTCCCTCCTACTATAAGTCAAGGTTAGGTTTATGCAAGCATTACCATTATCAGGATAATATTCTTAATACAGAACTATTATTTGGTTATGCTAAATTAAAATGAGTAATATTACATACCGAGTTCTAAGGAAATTGTATTCTGTATGAAACTTGTTTTACATTTAAATTGTACAAGTAAGTAATTATCAAAAGAAGGCACCAAACCGGGAAGGCTATGTAATTTAAATTGTACAAATGACTGTCCAATTTAAAATAGTGTATCATAAATATACAGTACAATGCCTTGTTACAAATAAATACAATACTGTACTCAATTTAACTCCCCATGTACAGTAGTATGATTTTGAATATTGTCAATTTATACCTCGATCTTTCACACTGAGACATCTTCATAATTACTTAACTGATTTGGAAAATGTTAGAACACAAAAATCATCTCTGAACTAACTCTCATACAGTACCAGGAATGGTTGAGAACCTCAGGACTAGCAACACTACAAACCAGACATGACAGGGCTGATCTCTTTGACACCTTTGAAATTCGAAATAAATTAAGACGATGTTAATCCAGACCACTTCTTTAAAAAGGCTCTATGTAAGCCTCAACTTTATGATTGCTTTTAAGTACATGGATGGCAAAATATTACAAAAATTGTTCACAACCTTTCCAAGAACAAAGTTGGAATTTGCAATGCTTGTATGGTGACCAAATCTCAAGAAGCACATCAGTAAACTGGAAAGGGTGCAGAGACATGCAACTAAATGGCTCCAGGAACTGAAAAACAAGAGCTATGAGGAGAGGTTAGAGATGTTAAATATACCAAAGCTACAAGACTGAAAAAAGTGATATGATCACAACATACAAAATAGTAACAAATTGACAAGAATTTTTGAAAACTGCAACATCAAGAACAAGAAGACATAGGTTCAAACTAAGGAAACAAAGCTGCCAAAAAACACCACAAAATTAACTTTTGCAAACAGTGGTAGATAGTTGGAACAAGGTGAGGTGGTGGGTAGAGGCCACCCACCTCTACCAATCAATCAGTAGTTTCAAAACATCATGGGACAAAGAATATTGCAAAGACGGGACACCATAAGCAGAGCTCTAACCTTTTAACTACACTTAGGCAATTACAGATAGCAGTGAATTGCTGCTACTCCACAACAAATGATGCACCCAAGCCAGTCCAATCATGCATCAATTGCCAAAGGACTCCTCCAGAAGCCAGTGGACTCATTCTTTGCCACACCAATGTTGGAATTGATCCAGGAAGACACTGACCCCTGGCTGCCTGGCTATCAGTATTAATAGGTTCGAGCTAGTTTCAAGTGAATCTTTTAGTTGTCTGTAAAGCTTCACTGACTTTCTGAATGCTTTACCTGTGGGATGGCAGATTATTACTCACTCCCTGCAACTGAGGAGGAGGGGGGGGGGGGCAGGTTTTGGCTCTGGTCCCCAGAAGTCCAAACAGAACTCCTGCTAATGATGTGATCCCGTAGTGGGCAGCAATATAACTGAAACAGCTTCAGGGAGCCAACAAGAAGCTCCAAGAAAATTACCTCAACTACCAACTAGGGGAGCCGGTCGGCCGAGTGGACAGCACGCTGGACTTGTGATCCTGTGGTCCTGGGTTCGATCCCAGGCGCCGGCGAGAAACAATGGGCAGAGTTACCTCAATTACCAACTAGGGGAGCCTGTCGGCCGAGCGGACAACACGCTGGACTTGTGATCCTGTGGTCCTGGGTTCGATCCCAGGCGCCGGCGAGAAACAATGGGCAGAGTTTCTTTCACCCTATGCCCCTGTTACCTAGCAGTAAATAGGTACCTGGGTGTTAGTCAGCTGTCACAGGTTGCTTCCTGGGGGTGGAGGCCTGGTTGAGGACCGGGCCGCAGGGACACTAAAAAGCCCCAAAATCATCTCAAGATAACCCTTAAACAAATTTATCAATAATAAGATATTAAACTAAGTACAGTATGAGTAATTGATCTGTGTGAAGTACTGTACTCTACACCAATATTTGACCTCTTAAGACGTGCACATTTTTAGTTTTAACATTACCCCAACAATACATACGTACACACATAAAGACAAATCTTTTGATCCCCAATTAGGGATTAAGATTGCAAAAGTGAGATTACATATCAAATAAAATTGCAACAGATAACACTATGAATATATTTACAAGCAAATTTGGTGGGTAATATTAACTCCCATTGTCTGGGACAGGAAGTCTGTGTATATGTATTCCTATTTAGAGTACAGTAAATATAATACACATTTCCTTAATTAAGCAAACTTGCCTTGTGAACAAGATGCATTCCCTGGAGAATCCTCATGCTTTATATCCTCATTAAAACCAGACTGATGCCTTAGGCTCACTATGCATATTGAACATATTTCATCTGGAGGTGATGATACCTGGCGGGTGTACTCTGCCAACAGCTATAGAGAGCACATTACAATATTCATAATTTAACATGAACAAAAGTTTATAAATCACACTCTTGACATTAAAATCTGCATTAGTTAAATCATGTAATCAGTGGGGAAAATTTAGTAGAAGAGATTTGTTCCTTTCACCTTGTCTACTGTAGATAATGAAGCATGTTCTGGATTTTGACTACCACCCTCAGCACCTTCATGCAGCTGGATAGCAGCTGGAGGCTGATTACTGGTACTACTACTATTGCTTGAATTTCTGGATGTATTAGTCTGCAAAACAAATATGTCCAGAAAAGTTAGATATTCATGCTGCTTTCAGAATTTTTTTAACCATTATTACTAATATAGGTACACATCCTTAGCAAAATAAAGATTTTATTTTAAATTTTATATAAGCACATTTAACTTAGGCACCTTTAAAGTGCCCCAGATAGTTAACAACTCACTTCTAAGAGACCGTTCACACAGGGATTTTCAGTCTTTACCTAACCTATGATACACATTGGCGATGGTTTACAACACAGCTGCTAAACAACATTCTTCATACATTTGCCTGAAATGCTTTGCATAAGTGGCTTCATTAGTATGTGTAATGCCTGTCCCTACAATTGTACCCTATACAATCATTCTTTGTACACACATTGTACAAAGTTGTGCTTGCCCCCCACAAGCACAACTAGGTTCTTGAGCTTTGGCTCTTTGGTCCTGCCTCTCAACTGTCAATCAACTTGTGTAAAGATTCTGGAGACTACTGGGCTCTATCAAATCTACATTTTAAATTGTGCATGGAGTCTGCCTCCACCACATCACTGGCTAATGCATTCCATTTATTAACTGCTCTGACACTGAAAAAATTCTAATGTCCTGTGGCTCATTTGGGTACTAAGTTTCCACCTGTGTCCCCTTGTTTGGGGAAGTGGGTAGTACAAGATACAGCGAGAGTTTGAAGCACATGGAAAGAAACCGAGGATGAAATTATGTATTTTTTATTCTAATTTTGAGCAGGACATAGGTTGGACAATTTTTTAATTCATCAGGGAGTGAGTTGCAAAGACTGGGCCCCTTTTATTTGCATGGATTGTTTGCACAGATTTAGTCTGACTGGGGATATCAAAGATATTTATTTCTGGTGTGGTGCTCATGGGTTCTATTACATCTATTAAGGAAAAGTTTCAGATCAAGATTAGCATTCAGGAACAAGGTTTTGTACATGTAAATAGCACATGAGAATGTGTGGTACTGTATATATGTATAGCATATTAAGGGACTTGAGAGACTGTGTGTGTTATCTGAAGACAGTTCATTATAGTTCTGATAGCAGAACTATGTTGGCTGTCTTGCCATTTGAACTGGCATCACTCTTGCTTTTTAAGGATATCAGGAAAAGTATGACACTAGAGATTTGTTGAATAGTAGAGCAATGGGGTAGTGCAAGAGCTGGGGCAGCACTCTTATACATCATAAATGGTAATTTCATTAATGTTTTCAGCTTAGGTTTTAAGTGACTGAATTATGGATATAATGTCTGTCAGGCTGACTGGTAAAAGGAGTAGAGAGTTAGGATAGCTGCCTGTGAGATACGTAGTAACATGTGTCTGGGTCTTTGGGATTTTTCTAGCAAGGTTTGCATCAACTGATGAAAAGAAACTATTGAATTCATTTGCAATATCTAAGTCTGTTGCAAGTGTGTAACCATCTTTGTAGACTTAGCTGTTTGTTGTGTGATTGGTATTTAGACCCTAGGATGTTTGTAGATGGCTTTCCATGTACTTTTCATATTTCCTTTTGCTTCTTTAAATTTATTAACGTAAAATGAGGCTTTGGCTCTTTGTATTATATTGGTAAGCATTGATGAGTATCTTAACTTCTTATTTTGTAACTAGGCTAATTCTATTTTTTTTTCCCAATATTCGTGTTTCTTGTTAATTGCTTTAAGTATGCCAGTTTGAGTAGGGGTTGAGGGGTTATTTTATTTATTTATATTTATAAATTTATTTATAAACAAGAAGTTATATTGGGGTTAAGAGAGTACATAGCAATGATGATTTTACATTCTTGTAAAGCCACTAGCACGCAAAGCATTTCGGGCAGGTTTTTAATCTAACAGTTAATTTTAGGTTAGGTTGAAATTTGGTTAGGAGAAATGTAGGGTAATGGTCTAAGGTGCTATCAATGATTATCCCTGTATCCCTGAAGTAAGCGGAGAGGTTATGTTAGTCCAGATGTGGTGCAGAGCCGTGGCAGTACTATCAGCGATTCTAGTACAGTAGGTCTGGAATCTAATTTTACGTAGATAATTTCCAGCAAAATTGACAAAAAATGTTTACAGGTACAGTATATTGTAAGAAATTTTGACAAAACACAAAGATTAGATTCATACACAATAATGACAATACACAATATGACAAAGATTAGTAGGTACATTAGGGTAAAATTTGGGTGGTTATCAGCTGAAATAATAATATATAACAAGCAGAACTATGGCCGGGTTCTGTGAGAGGTCATTATAAATTTAAATAAATAAAAATGTTTATTCAGGTAAGGTACATACATACAAGAGATTTTACAAAATTCGATAGATTTATAGATAGAGCTAGTACATACAATGCTTAAAGCCACTATTATGCAAAGCATTCCGGGCAGGAAAAACATTAAAGACTAAAACTTAATACTAATTGAGTTTAAAGTATAAAATGTGTTGAGAACAAATAAAAATAAAAGGGGGGGGGGAACATGGCTGTAAAAGCAGCAAATACAATTAGGTAGACAAACTGCGTTGTTTAAAAAAACAGACATGGGTTGACATTATAGGGGTAAGGTAGGTTACAGGGAATTTATTAGGTAGTGCTTCGTTATCTTAAACTGGTTGAGAGAAGTAGTCTTTAACATGATTGGGAAGGTCATTCCACATTCTGGGTCTCTTGATTTGTAGAGCATTTTCTAGTTCGATTAAGTCGTTCGGTTCAGCGTTTTATATATGTATAATACACATGAGAGAATGTGCAGTGACTTAATATCTAACATATTCAGAGATTTGAGTAGGGGTACCGAGTGATGTCTGGGCCAGAGTTGGATATTGTCCTAATAGCAGCTTTGTGTTGAGTAATACTTATAATAGTGATTATAACGATTATGTACTACATCAACTTTCGTCAACTTCATGACAAAACCTTAACGTACACAAAACAGGAAAACACATGAACACTTGTATTTGGCTTCATGCATGTCGCCTACGAACACAACAACTAAACACACGGGTTATAGTTACTCATACCAAGTTAACTCAAGGCGCTTATAAATCTTACCCTATTGGAGCGGAATAATCTTCTGGTATTCATATGAGAGGAGAGGCGGCACCTGACACCACCGTGACGCGTGACACCTCGCGGCCTCTACTGACACTGACTGACCCGCGCCTGGCGCCGCCGCTCCTTATATCCCTCTTGCAACACGGTAATGCTTCCACCTTTTTATATGTGTTTCTAGTTATTTAAACTTTATTATTATTCCAATTTGGCCAAGGATCATTGTATAAAATTAATAATAGCAATGGAAGGAAGAGACAATAGGTAATATCTTCAGCCAGCGTGTCAATTAAAAAACAAAAAATGGCCAGACGTACGATCAATCACTGGCTGTGCAATATATATATCTTGTGCATGTGCAACTGACAGATTTGTGTTGTTGTATGTGCATACTATTCCCACGTCTGCTCTTCTAGAACATACAGAGACAACTATTATTTCTTAGGAGGAGGTATGGATCATATAATAATAAGATCAGCAGACGTCTATAGACGTTCCTTTTGGCTTAGGGTTTGCACCACCTGTTGAAAACTTTACTAAATGCAAACTCTGTCAGCAGTACTATTAACATACATTACACCACTATTTAATCAAATGCGAAAATATCTCGGAATTCAGAGACAACTCTTATCAGTGGTGTTCAAGAAATGACATGAAAATACTTGCAGGCGATGAGTCACAATAACGTGGCTGAAGTATCTTGACCAGACCACACAATAGAAGGTGAAGGGACGACGACGTTTCGGTCCGTCCTGGACCGAATCTCGGAATTCTGCATTCTCAATCGACTTGAGAATGGTGCAGGACGGACCGAAACGTCGTCGTCCCTTCACTTTTCTAGTGTGTGGTCTGGTCAACATGAAAATACTTCATTAAAAACGATGTTCTATCGGAAATCTTAGCCACGTATCCAAAGAACTCTTTTTTTTCTATAAGCTTAAAAGTATACGCAGCAATGTACTTCTATCATATTCTGTATGAAAGATTACAGTGTTGATCAAATACTAGCTATAAGTTCATTTGATGGTTAGTCATACATGGCATCAGGAGAGAACATGATATTAGCCTCCA
>WNGS01000411.1:16824864-16844012 GCA_020271785.1 Procambarus virginalis
CGGGAGGCCTGGACGACGGTGGGGTGGCCGTCTCGATTGGCACTTCGACGGTATCATAGGTTGTGGTAAATGGTTTGCCTGTGGCATTAACCGCCAGCGTGGTGTTCTTCGTCAACACCCCCAAGCCAACATCGGTAAAATTATCCATCGGTATGGTGGCGAAGGACGTTGTGGTGAGCGAGGGCTCCTCGGAGCCAAGGGTGATGTATCCTGTAGCGTTATAAGATTCTGTAACCTTATCTTCTTCACCAGTGGGATAGCTAGTTTCATTTTCGGGGAGTTGTGAGGCTGGGGGCGCAAGGGTGGTAAAGTCTTCGGTAAATCTGGTAGTATCAGTGGATGCGTCGTCTCCCGGCAGTAGAATGGGAGGTGTGCTAGCTAAGTCAGCCTCTGGTGTAAAGGTTTGGTTCCTGAGCCCGTCATCATCTGGCAGGAACGTCGCGGTGACTATGTCGGAAGTATAGGTTGGCGAGGAAGCTGTGGTATCTATGAGGATAGAGGTCGCGGGCTCTACGAAAACAGAAGTTGCAGTCTCTGTGAGGACAGAGATCGCGGGCTCTACGAAGACAGAGGTCGGGGGCTCTACGAGTACAGAGGTCGCGGTTTCTAGAAAGCTACTGGCGATAGAGAGCACAGGAGTAGGCTCTAGGGCGGGTAATGAATCGAAAACAGGCGTGGTACTTACGTCGAACACGGACACAATGGACAAAGAAACGAGTTCCACTGAGAGCGTGGGGAAGGAGTCCTCAAGGACGTGTGTGGGGACGATGTCTGGCACAGACGTCGAGGTCACGAACTCTGACGACAATACCGCAGAGTCTTCGACAGGCGAGGATGGCGCGGCTGGAAGCACTGGCGATGGCTCTATAGACCAAAATTCGCTCCATTCCATCGTAGAAGGGAAGATGGTCGCAGAGGGGAAGATGGACTCGAACAGCTCGCTGGAAGAGTAAGGCACACTGGAGGACTCTAATTCACTATAAACTGGCGATTCTTTGGCACTTATCACAGAAGACGGCGGAAGTTCCCGCGGAAGTGTGGGGGAAAGGGTTGAAATAACTTCAATACTGGGGGAAACTGCCTCGGTGGGGAAGACATCATAGTCTGAGATATCAACAGAACTCGTTGGGTAAACATAAGTATCGTCTGTTGACGTTGGAGAAGGGAAATAATCTGTTAGTGATTCGTTGAGTACATGGCTGACGTTAACCCAGTGATGAAATACATCCTCGACGGCGCCCACTGGTTGGTAAGGCTTGTCCTGGTACCAGTGAGGCAGCTGCTGGCAGATTTGACCGCGAGGGGTGGTAAGGCACTGGCACAGGACCCCCGAGCTGGGGCTTGGGCAGCTGCACAGGAAGCTGTCCACCCCATCGATGCACTCCCCACCGTTCATGCACCTGAGGGATAACATACTCTTGGAAATATGAACGCTCTAAATGCAACAAGTGTTGTGATATTATTGAGAATATTCTCATATCCAGTGTTTCATTTGGTCAGTAATGTTGACTACTAATTTTGTGTTCACGGGATTCTATACGGACCATGTGTGAGTGTGTATTTATTTACTATTTGTGTCCGCAGCATCAAGCTATTATCTCATGGAACCCCATGTTTCTTATCCAATCTCCCCCGCCTTTTCTAACCAACCACGCCAGTGTGTGTGTGTGTGTGTGTGTGTGTGTGTGTGTGTGTGTGTGTGTGTGTGTGTGTGTGTGTGTGTGTGTGTGTGTGTGTGTGTGTGTGTGTGTATGTGTGTGTGTGTGTGGAGGTGGCCCGGGCTGACCTGGGGGCGTAGGGCAGGCAGTCGTTGTACTGGTCCTGGCAGTGAGTGCCGTGGTAGTCCGGCACGCAGTAGCAAGTGGCGTTGTGGTCCTCCATGACGCAGAGGGCACCGTTGTGGCAGGGGCTCTCGTCGCAGAACACCACCGCCTCCTGGCACAGCGTACCAGTGAACCCTGAAGGAGGCAACGTTACGCATTTTGCAAAATAAAGCACACAAATATTAAGAGGCATACTTCAACAAGAGCCAAAAACTATGGTGGAGGGCCTGGAGAAAGAGAGAGAGGAGGAGGAGATAAGTGAGGTACTGAGGTGCTCCAGTCATAGGGACGTCAGAAGGCAGGGAAGCGACCAAACAAACACTCAGGAGATGGCGAGAACGCTTCTACCACCAAGCCACATAAATCCGCACCCGCGGGGTTAATTATGTTAGCACGGCGAGGGAGCGGCTTGTATAATAACCACAGGTATATTGTTAACCCAGCAATTACAACCCCCTTCTGGGCCACAGTCCATCACGAGGGAGGGGGGGGGGGAGGGAGGCCAATTATAAGCTTAATTTGGGAGAAAACCTGTGATAGGATTATCATGTTATCGGGAATCTGGTACCAGAAGACACACCTCTGGTTAAGATGTATTAAGAGATGGTGGTGGTGTTGGTGGGGGTGGTGGTGGTGTTGGTGGTGGTGGTGGTGTGGTGGTGGTGTTGGTGGGGGTGGTGGTGGGGGTGGGAGGATGTTAGCATGAGGGACAGATGTTAACCTCCATGAATGACAGGAATCCGGGATAGTAAGGGGTGCAGCCATGGGGGTCTAAACCAGCCTCTCTTCGAATTAGGTGAGAATAGCTGGTGACGGCTCTAAAACAGAGCTCAGAGGCAGAGACACTCGTGCCTTTCTAAGGCACATGACGTTGAAAGAGTATTGTCTAAGACCTAAGAAAAGTATGTAATTCTCTACGTCATTGCTACTCTTTAACCAATCCAACCCAAGCTAACCTAAACTAATCTAGCCTAACCTAATTTAATCTAACCTTACCTACCGTAGCCTAGCCTAACGTAATCTAACCTAGCTTAACCTAACCTCACCTCACCTAATGAAAATCTAAGTTCACACGGTTCCCATGGTTTAGGCGCCCTATGCTCAAACTCTACGTAAAACAAAAGCCGAATAAATGTCACTGTAAAAGAGGATGCCAAATGGTTGTGAAGCAGCGGGAGGCGCAGCACGACAAGAGCACTCACCGAACTGGCAGGCACAGGCGAAGCTGCCGGGCGTGTTGATGCAGACGGCAGCGTTGTAGCAGGGAGAGTGGAGGCACTCGTTGACGTCCTCCTCGCACCGCTGGCCCATCCACCCTGCACGAGGACACCCAGATGATAGATGAGAGGGTCGGCGGGACGCCGAAGAGGGCGCGCGAAGCGTTTTACTGCTATATACTCCATTTTTGTTGTCTTTGGGGGAATGTCTGTCTTTGGGATTATGTCTTTGTTCCCTTTGGGATTATGTCTTTGTTCCCTTTGGGATTATGTCTTTGTTCCCTTTGGGATTATGTCTTTGTTCCCTTTGGGATTATGTCTTTGTTCCCTTTGGGATTATGTCTTTGTTTCCTTTGGGATTATGTCTGTTTTCTTTGGGATTATGTCTTTGTTTCCTTTGGGATTATGTCTTTATTTCCTTTGGGATTATGTCTTTGTTTCCTTTGGGATTATGTCTTTGTTTCCTTTGGGATTATGTCTTTGTTTCCTTTGGGATTATGTCTTTGTTTCCTTTGGGATTATGTCTTTGTTTCCTTTGGGATTATGTCTTTGTTTCCTTTGGGATTATGTCTTTGTTTCCTTGGGATTATGTCTTTGTTTCCTTTGGGATTATGTCTTTGTTTCCTTTGGGATTATGTCTTTGGGAGTATGTGAGGTTGTGGCAGTAGTAACACTAGTAGTTGACTTGGTCATAACATTGGTAGTTGAGTACATGTAGCAAGTACTCACAATAACAGCAGTTGAACAATAGTCATAGTGGTATATGGGTTGAGAAGAGTGGAGTACATGTGTAAGTAAGAGTTAGGGTACAGAGTTAGCGAGGTGATAAGAGTGGTAGTGATGGAGGGAGAGGAGTGGGGAGAGAGCCTTCTGGTGCATCACCCCTCACACTCCCTCACCCATGTTAATTACTCTAGTTTATGTCTAGTTCTTGCCAGCATACTGTGCTGGTATAGACCTTATGATGTCATCAGTTCTTACCATATACACTCTTCTCTCTCTCTCTCTCTCTCTCTCTCTCTCTCTCTCTCTCTCTCTCTCTCTCTCTCTCTCTCTGACCCACAAAGAGGTCATGCCCCTCACACAAACCATCTAAATCTCCCATAGATTCCTTTCCCTTCACCGCCGACAGAGGACACTCCTCTCCCCCCACAACCATTCCTCCTTACCCCCCCCCCCTCCCACACACTTCCCTTCAATAAAGGAACATTGTTCCTCTTCTTTCCCAGCAAGCAAATCCCCGCTTCACCCCCAACAGTCACTCCTCCACCTCACTGTTATCAGTGCTTACACTTCCCCTACACCACGACCTTACCGTCGTGCTCCGTCTTATCTTGCCACTGTTGTGTCAGGCGTGACAGGATGACAGTCTAAATGTCAGGGTGAGAGAATCGCTGAATGACAGCTGGAAGAAATGTCATCTCTGGGGACGGAGGTGGAGTGGTGGGGAGGGGATGGGGCACTCTGGGAGGGGGAGAATATCCGGATGGGATAGGATGTATTGTGTTGCCTTGCGGGGATGGAGAAGATTATGAGGAAAAGAACATTTTATACATGCCCCTCACAACCTATCCTCAGAGGGTATATGTGCCCAGGCTGCGACAGTCTATCAAGACGNAAGGCTTCCTACCTTACAGAAGGCTTCCTACCTTACAGTAGGCTTCCTACCTTACAGAAGGCTTCCTACCTTACAGAAGGCTTCCTACCTTACAGAAGGCTTCCTACCTTACAGTAGGCTTCCTACCTTACAGTAGGCTTCCTACCTTACAGAAGGCTTCCTACCTTACAGTAGGCTTCCTACCTTACAGAAGGCTTCCTACCTTACAGAAGGCTTCCTACCTTACAGTAGGCTTCCTACCTTACAGTAGGCTTCCTACCTTACAGTAAGCTTCCTACCTTACAGTAGGCTTCCTACCTTACAGTAAGCTTCCTACCTTACAGAAGGCTTCCTACCTTACAGTAAGCTTCCTACCTTACAGTAGGCTTCCTACCTTACAGTAGGCTTCCTACCTTACAGAAGGCTTCCTACCTTACAGAAGGCTTCCTACCTTACAGAAGGCTTCCTACCTTACAGTAGGCTTTCTACCTTACAGTAGGCTTCCTACCTTACAGAAGGCTTCCTACCTTACAGTAGGCTTCCTACCTTACAGAAGGCTTCCTACCTTACAGTAGGCTTCCTACCTTACAGTAGGCTTCCTACCTTACAGTAGGCTTCCTACCTTACAGAAGGCTTCCTACCTTACAGAAGGCTTTCTACCTTACAGTAGGCTTCCTACCTTACAGTAGGCTTCCTACCTTACAGTAGGCTTCCTACCTTACAGTAAGCTTCCTACCTTACAGTAGGCTTCCTACCTTACAGTAGGCTTCCTACCTTACAGTAGGCTTCCTACCTTACAGAAGGCTTCCTACCTTACAGAAGGCTTCCTACCTTACAGTAGGCTTTCTACCTTACAGTAGGCTTCCTACCTTACAGAAGGCTTCCTACCTTACAGAAGGCTTCCTACCTTACAGTAGGCTTCCTACCTTACAGAAGGCTTCCTACCTTACAGAAGGCTTCCTACCTTACAGTAGACTTCCTACCTTACAGTAGGCTTCCTACCTTACAGTAGGCTTCCTACCTTACAGTAAGCTTCCTACCTTACAGTAGGCTTCCTACCTTACAGAAGGCTTCCTACCTTACAGAAGGCTTCCTACCTTACAGAAGGCTTCCTACCTTACAGAAGGCTTCCTACCTTACAGTAGACTTCCTACATTACAGTAGGCTTCCTACCTTACAGTAGGCTTCCTGCCTTACAGTAGGCTTCCTACCTTGCAGTAGACTTCCTACATTACAGTAGACTTCCTACCTTACAGTAGACTTCCTACATTACAGTAGGCTTCCTACCTTACAGTAGGTTTCCTACCTTACAGAAGGCTTCCTACCTTACAGTAGGCTTCCTACCTTACAGTAGGTTTCCTACCTTACAGAAGGCTTCCTACCTTACAGTAGGCTTCCTACCTTACAGAAGGCTTCCTACCTTACAGTAGGCTTCCAACCTTACAGAAGGCTTCCTACCTTACAGTAGGCTTCCTACCTTACAGAAGGCTTCCTACCTTACAGAAGGCTTCCTACCTTACAGAAGGCTTCTTACCTTACAGAAGGCTTCCTACCTTACAGAAGGCTTCCTACCTTACAGTAGGCTTCCTACCTTACAGTAGGCTTCCTACCTTACAGTAGACTTCCTACCTTACAGTAGGCTTCCTACCTTACAGAAGGTTTCCTACCTTACAGAAGGCTTCCTACCTTACAGAAGGTTTCCTACCTTACAGAAGGCTTCCTACCTTACAGAAGGCTTCCTACCTTACAGTAGGCTTCCTACCTTACAGTAGGCTTCCTACCTTACAGAAGGCTTCCTACCTTACAGTAGGCTTCTTACCTTACAGAAGGTTTCCTACCTTACAGAAGGCTTCCTACCTTACAGAAGGTTTCCTACCTTACAGAAGGCTTCCTACCTTACAGAAGGCTACATAACATACAGTAGACTACCTAACGACACACACACCTTACCAGTGTACAAACTAATGTTGTGGCACCAAATTCCGTTAACTCATAATCATTGTTCCTTACGATTTTTAAAAATGATTGCACTAGGCCTCTAAGTATATATACTGTATATATATATATATATATATATATATATATATATATATATATATATATATATATATATATATATATATATATATATATATATAGCATACTCCTTATGTTACGCTTTGTAAACGCTTTGGTTCACTTGTGAACTAGAGTGTGTGTGGGTGTGGTGTGAAGGGATGGGTGGCGCCACGAGGCGGCGCGTGTCCGTGGCGGGCGCCACGCTGGGCGGCGCGCGGGGGTAACATCTTCTCTAACTTACCCAGTTCACAGTAGAGGCCGTGACGGTGGGTGGGGCAGAGACAGAATGGGTGGGCATGTTGGGTGGGTATACACTGCCCACTGTGGCAGGGCCCGCCCTGGCCGCCCCTACACTCCGCCTGCTCACACAGCTCCCCGTGGTACCTGCAATACATCAACACTTACAAATCTCCGGCAATTATACAAAATACACAAAGATAACAAAATAACAATGAAAATATATGCTTTTTATATGCTTTTGTACTTCTGAAGAAGCACAAATATTTCTCTCTACGTGGGTATTTATTTACAACTCCCTCACAATCTATAGGAGAGAATGTTAGTTTGTCCAAGGATGGAAGCCAGACACTCAGTGACGCCTCACCCAACCTTGCATGGTGAATGGCTTGGGGTATGGGACGGCTGTTGGGGTCACCGGAATTCAAGAGGGAACAGTGTGCTTGGTCGCATACTGACTTCCCATTAGCTTTGCCTGGCAAAATAATTTAAAAATAAAAGAGTAAATTTTGTATAGTAATATGAAAACTATTTATGTAGAATCATAGCTAGTAATAGTGTTATAGCAAACCATAGTTGCGTAAAGGATCACAATATTGATTTTAAGAAGTGTGAAATAATCTATAAAAGCAATAATATTAGAACTAGAAGGCTACTAGAAGGGGGAGTTCTAATAATACTCTGAATACTGAATACTTTCGCTGGTAACAACAACTTTACTTCGGAGGATAACTTTATAAGAAAAATGATTTTAAGTGAATCAAAATTAGATCTGAATAAATGTATGAATGTAAGTTGTGCCAATATGCAGGCGATGAGTCACAATAACGTGGCTAAAGTATGTTGACCAGACCACACACTAGAAGGTGAAGGGACGACGACGTTTCGGTCCGTCCTGCACCATTCTCAAGTCGACACAATCGACTTGAGAATGGTCCAGGACGGACCGAAACGTCGTCGTCCCTTCACCTTCTAGTGTGTGGTCTGGTCAACATTGTGCCAATAGCCGCTCTCCTTTGAGTATGAGGGAGTTACGAGGGAGAACATAGAGATGAACACTTCTATCAATAGCAACTCCAGTTCCCAGAAAATCAGGATTACAGAAAGGACACCTGATCATAATTCCAAAGATGACATCACCGCAGGTACATAGGCAGTCGGGAATAGAGGTGACCTGGTCAAGAGGTCAAGAGGAATAAGCGGACCCGTTCGCCTAATTACCCAAAGCTTCCTCGCTTTACATAAGTAATGAAGAAATATTATATATTTACTCACTATAATGATGGTTCTGAATGTAGAACATAAAAAAACTATTTTTACGATGAAATAGTACTTTATTATAATATTAGACGAAACTAAGTGGCAGGTGACGCCATAAGAAGTCGACGATTCAAGCAACAATGTTGTGGAGCAACTAATTCAAGATATATTGTTGCCTGGAGGTTAGGTTAGGTTAGGTTACGTACAGGAGGCTGATATGCCATCAAATACTCTCCAGGCAACAATATATTTTGGAAACTTTAACAGTCTCCGTGGTGTAGTGGTAAGACACTCGCCTGGCGTTCCGCGAGCGCTATGTCATGGGTTCGTATCCTGGCCGGGGAAGATTTACTGGGCGCATTTCCTTAACTGTAGCCTCTGTTTAACGCAACAGTAAAATGTGTACTTGGATGAAAAAACGATTCTTCGCGGCAGGGGATCGTATTCCAGGGACCTGCCCGAAACGCTACGCGTACTAGTGGCTGTACAAGAATGTAACAACTCTTGTATATATCTCAAAAAAAAATAAATAAATAAAAGTCACTCCACAACATTGTCGCTTGGATCGTCGACTTCCTATGGCGTCACCTGCCGATTAAGTTCGTCTAATTTCGTTATACAATATTATTTCAGAGTAAAAAATATATTTTTTCATGTTCTACATTCAGCACCAACATAATAGTGAGTAAATTTGTCATATTTCTTCATTACTTACGTAATGCTAAGAGGCTTTGGGTAGTTTTGGGTAATTAGAAAGACCCAAGAAGACTGGATCCAGGGCAGCAGCCGCATTAGTCGTTGAGATGTAAGTCTCGCCCTTAACACACACTCAGACCCTTGACAAAACACTCAGGAGAGTGCTAAGGAATTCACATATACTTAAGTGTGGGTTTTTCCTTCTATATTATTATTCTGTGAGAAGACATTACCATTACTTGTTCATCTAACGTATTATCTTCTACATGATGATTAGGGATGTAAATAGTGTGGAGTAAAGATAGTTACAGTAATGATGGTCGTGATGATAGTGTAGATGGTTACATATACAGATGGTTGGTATAAAACAGTCGTTATTGGTATAAAACAGACGTAATTGGTGTAAAATAGACGTCATTGGTGTAAAATAGACGTCATTGGTATAAAATAGACGTCATTGGTGTAAAATAGACGTCATTGGTATAAAATAGACGTCATTGGTGTAAAATAGACGTCATTGGTATAAAATAGACGTCATTGGTGTAAAATAGACGTCATTGGTGTAAAATAGACGTCATTGGTGTAAAATAGACGTCATTGGTGTAAAATAGACGTCATTGGTGTAAAATAGACGTCATTGGTATAAAATAGACGTCATTGGTGTAAAATAGACGTCATTGGTATAAAATAGACGTCATTGGTGTAAAATAGACGTCATTGGTATAAAATAGACGTCATTGGTATAAAATAGACGTCATTGGTATAAAATAGACGTCAGTGGTATAAAATAGACGTCAGTGGTATAAAATAGACGTCATTGGTATAAAATAGACGTCATTGGTATAAAACCGACGGCATTGGTATAAAACCGACGGCATTGATATAAAACCGACGGCATTGATATAAATCAGTGTCAACAAATTAGATTGTCTGGGAAATAGTGGGAATGAGTAACATTCTGCATCATTACTTGCATCACAGTAACGGGGAGAGTGTTCTTTTTGGGGCTTCACTTACTTACATTTATACGTCCAGCCACTTGGGCTGGACGGTAGAGGGACAGTCTCGCTTCATGCAGGTCGGCGTTCAATCCTCGACTGTCCAAGTGGTTGAGCACCATTCCATCCCCTCCCATCCCATCCCAAAACCTTACTCTGACCCCTTCCAAGTGCACTGTACTTTTCCCACTGAAAATCCCCTTCCCTTACAACATTTAAGTTGCTGTACTGGTGAAGGTTTGCGAATAGAGCTAGATAATTGTACGGACTCTATGAAAGGTATGTATATGCTTACCTTTTTAATATACGTCTTCCATTTATGCATATTTTTATTATTTATATGTATCACCCATCAAAGTGTTTAAATAATTATTTAAATTTTGCGTTTTAAATTGTTAGTACGTTAGACATTATATCATATTCATGTCCACAAGCACACCTATAGTGCTTAAACAAATATGATTGGTTATATTACTAGATGACATTACGTTGTCAATGTGGATGGCGTCCACATCACGTTATCAAATTCATAGCCATTCATATTCCAGTATGTATTGAGACGCACCAAGGACCCCCCCCCCCCCCTTCGTCAGATTCAGAGCTTCAGTTTAGTGTACATATAATGGTTTAGGCTGGTAAAGTGTGCTTTGTCGCGATCCAAAGCCGATACTTGAGAACGCAAGACAAAGCGTCTCCGCTTTGACAGTCTCCGTGGTGTAGTGGTAAGACACTCGCCTGGCGTTCCGCGAGCGCTATGTCATGGGTTCGTATCCTGGCCGGGGAGGATTTACTGGGCGCAATTCCTTAACTGTAGCCTCTGTTTAACGCAACAGTAAAATGTGTACTTGGATGAAAAAACGATTCTTCGCGGCAGGGGATCGTATTCCAGGGACCTGCCCGAAACGCTACGCGTACTAGTGGCTGTACAAGAATGTAACAACTCTTGTATATATCTCAAAAAAAAAGTGGCACACTTTGTGTACCGGACGCGCTCCACCCAGGGTTGCCGAGGTACAGAAATGTCGTACGTTTGAGTGACAAAGAACGTACTGGAGGCTGGAGAGGTTACACGGTACACATCCTGTTTCTGGCGGTAACATTCACCACACTTATCATACAGAATTGTTGTGGATATCTATAACTAAAAATTAGAATGTCTGTTAGTTTGTTTATATGTCCAAGAATGTAGGCAAGACACTTGGGGCTAGGCTACCCATGACACATGGGTATGGGAGTATCATAGGACAATCGCGTCGGGTCCAGTGCCACCCTTTAAGCTATATCAACATCAATAGCGACCCCCCCCCTGCGATTTTAACAAAAGTCTGAAATTGGAGATTTGATTTCCGCAGAGATTTGGTCTCGACTTTTTTTTTTTTTGGGGGGGGGGAACTTTGATACAGCCCTAAAGCATATAAAAACACATGCTTCCTGTCCCGGACGAAATCAATTAAACCCTCTCCTCTCAGCACAGTCATCCAAACGTTGCTAATCTTGAGACACATTGAGTAGAATTCTTGTCTTAGACCTGACCAACCTGAGAGAGTTACCCATCTACTGTCCGGTATATTCTCGCGGGCAAATATAGCGTCAGGTCAAGTGACACCCGCCTGTGGTTGGCGTATATTTACAAAAGCCGTCAGAGCGATGGAAGACGGACCGTCCTGTAAATCACCTAGCAATTTCCAATATAATTTCATATGGCACTACGTTATTTCATTTAAACACTAACATATAAGCATGTTAATGGTAGGCAAGTACATTATTAGAGCTTTACCATGTTTTAATACATAAACCCTAAGTCGAGGAGATTGAGGGGAATAATCGAACCGTTTATACCAGATACTGAGAACTTCACTCCCGGTGAAGCACATCAAAAAACAAAGAAATATAATGATCTTCATATGCAAATTTTATGTGTGAAGTCCCGGACGGAAAACCTGACGGCTAAAAATCCTGTCAACGTTCACACAGTGTCGTGAGCTGTTGACAACGGTGGGAGGCGCCTGGCTTCCCGCTCTTGGAGGGAGAAGGGTCTATGACCTGAGAAATCTTTGTACTCCTACGTCATCTCTACTCTATACAATTTGTTTATAGTATAAACAGACCAAACTTAACCTAATTTACTCCAACTTAACCTAACATAATTTAGCCTAACAGCCGAAACTAACAGCGTAATCTAACGAAAATATGGGATAACATTTTGAATTTGATATACTTGGTGTGCAGGAGGTATGTGACGTCACTATGACATCATACTGTTGATTCCGGTACAGGTTTTAGATCCTACTGTTACTTGCAGGCCGACAGACACCAGTGCCCTTCCTCTAACCTGACGTCATCTTTGACGTCTGTGCTCATCACGAGGCTGTAACATGCTCCTCAACGGGATTCATCAAGCAATTACTCATTCCAGTTACTAACATATTCATCTCTCCTTAATATGGCGGTTCTGCTGTTAACAGTTGCCGAATAATGAGCTCCGTATTACGTAACACTCACTACGAGTTTGATTATAATTATAATAACCTTGATTGTTGAGAGGTGTACAAGTGTCACAATGTTTGATAAATTATTGAAAGTCTGTAGCAAGGTGTTTCAGGCAGCATGCAGAGCGCATCGTACTCAGTTGTGCTTTCATTAACTCATATAACTCATCTACCCACCTTCATCATCTATCTACCTTCATCATCTATCTACCTTCATCATCTATCCACCTCTTGCAATAACTCATCATCAACCACTTGGGTTGGACGGAAGAGACGGTCTCGATTCATGCAGGTCGGCGTTCAATCCCCGACTGTCCAAGTGGTTGGGCACCATTCCTTCCCCCCCGTCCCATCCCAAATCCTTATCCTGACCGCTTCCAAGTGCTATATAGTCGTAATGGCTTGGCGCTTTCTCCTGATAATTCCCTCCCTCTCTCAGAATAGTTATTACAAGGTACTGAAAACTGCCAAAAACTCTGCAAAAAACACATATCCTATTTCAGACTTCATTATAATGGAAAGAGGGTCACTATAGATTGTCGATATTTCTTAAAAAGTGGCACTGGGGCCGACCTTGACAGACCTATGAAATAAATCATCCCAAGCGTCTGGCCTGTTACTTTGGACAGACAATACGGAAAGGGATTCTATTTTTATGGATACAGATGTTTATACTCTAGTTTTACGAAGTTCCTGTGTAAAATGACATGGGTATTTTGATGATGCAAAAGTAATAGCCTTGGTTCCTGTACTCATGGCTGCCCCTGTGATTTATGGCGTAAAATATCCCGAGTTGCAGACGATGAGCCACAATAACGTGGCTGAGATATGTTGACCAGACCACAAATTAAAAAGTGAAGGGACGACGACGTTTCATTCTCATCGACATGAGAATGGTCCAGGACGGACTGAAACGTCGTTACCCCGAGTTGTAAGTGGGGGACTGACCCTGGCGGACAGCGGCAGGACCAGAGGGCGGGACCCGGGACGCAGGAGCCGCCGTTGTAGCAGGAGCCTGAGGGACACGGCGCCGACCCGCACTCCTCCACACGCTCCCCGGACACGCTCGACACCCACGTGTCTATCTCCCGCCCGTTCACCTGCAGGAGGGAGCACAGTTTATGCAGGCGATGAGTCACAATAACGTGGCTAAAGTATGTTGACCAGACCACACACTAGTCCCTTCACCTTCTAGTGTGTGGTCTGAGCACAGTTTACCTGCTGGGGGGAGGGGAAGGAGGTGCCAGAGAAGAAATGAGACATCATGCGTGTCTATAGGGACTAGTTTAGCCTTTTATGAGAAAAGCTAGCTTCTGGGAAGATGGCAGAGTTGGTGTGTAAAGGAGGGATGACCTCACATAAGTTACTTCATATTTAGTTACCTACGGAAATAGTTTTTTTTTTAATTTTGATGTTTTGCAAGACATGTAATTAGTATGTGCATTTCATTTTGCCTAACCAAATGCAATGCAGCTCACGCCGCACGATTCAACGTGAATAACAAATTGTATTTGTATATTATAAAAGTTCGAAGACTAACTATATCATAAATAAGATTGTGTGACTATTCTATTAAAGAGTGAAGATGTGAGTGAGGAGCGAGGTGGTGGTGGAGTCTGACCTCGAGTAAGGAGACACAACCCTTGAGCCTCGGGAGGAAGCCGGCCTTGACCACCAGCGGGGAGGAGTAGGAGGAGGGCAGCCCGCCCAGGTACAGCAGCCCCAGGCGCACCCAGGGGCTCGACGACCTCTGCTCGCTGTATATTGGCGCCGTCCCGTTCACCTGGGGGAGCACACACCACGCCATCCACCTCAGTTCACCACCTGACTCCATATATATTTATATATATATACACACACACACATATTTGGTGTGGTGCCGTCTTTTGATAAATATTTCTTACACACATACCGGGTAGTCTGAGTAAATACTGAACTTGAACATGTAAGCAAAGACGAGACGTACTTTCTTAAGTGATTACAGGAAAATATGAGAGGTCAGGCTGAAGTTACTGTGTCTTTAACGTAAACCGGTACTTAGAAGGTTAATGCGCGGCTCCTGACTTGACGGAGTGAGGAGACCCATGCTTACCTGTGAGCAGTCCCAGTACCTTTCTGACGAGGGATAGGAGTAGGAAGCTCCCCTTTGCAGAAATTCAATACCAACCTGACGGTTGAGCCGGACTCATGACCATACTGACGGAGGAGAGAAGAGTGAAGCTCACCTGCATGGAGGCGCTGCACATGCCGGGGCCCCAGGGAGCGTCGTGCCTGTAGGGCGTCCACCACATCCTGACGGTACACACACACACATTAGTATTCGTCTCTGGCCAACATTCCCGCTGACACAGGCAGATGTGGATGGATAAGCAGACGTAAGGAAGGAGAGGAGGATAGAAAGGAATTAAGATCGAGAGAGACAAGGTGAAAATGTGAGACAAGAATTTTTTTTGGGCATAAAAACTTCATTAATGCAACTACTTCTGACAGAGAGTAGTATTCTCTCAACTAAAATACCGGCAATCAGAGACCCATATGTAAGACCCTGGTTGCTAAAGCTTGATGCGTTCTGGAAGACTTAGATACAATATTCGTAAGGTCCATGCTGGGCATTTAATTGGAAAAGTACGACTTTTTGAGGGTTAGACTGTGTTGTAATTAATGCATAACCCAGGTGAAAGCTTATATTCTCAGGCAGTACAGTATAATGTACACATATACAGTATTATACACAGTATACCATGCATGTAGAGTATTATAAACAGTATATCTTGAGATTATCTTGAGATGATTTCGGGGCTTAGCGTCCCCGCGGCCCTGTCCTCGACCAGGCCTCCAGAAGTAGACCAACCATGCTATTTGTATAGCATGCATATAGAGTATTATACACAGTATATCATGCATATAGAGTATTATACACAGTATATCATGCATATAGAGTATTATACACAGTATATCATGCATATAGAGTATTATACACAGTATATCATGCATATAGAGTATTATACACAGTATATCATGCATATAGAGTATTATACACAGTATATCATGCATATAGAGTATTATACACAGTATAACATTTGGAACTTTCGTTTCAGTTTCCTAGTGGATACTTACGCAGAGTATAACATACAAATACAGTATGATATATACATACACACTATCACACGCACATGCACAGAATCATATACACACAAATTCACTAGTTTCACTCATTTCTCGTCTCTGGCGTCTCAGCGAAGACCTACCTGACGGAGACATCAGTCAGGTAGTTCCTGGAGAGCTTATCGTTGCCCTGCAGGAATGACACCGTTTGGAGGCCACAGGAGAAGACGAACTGCAAGAGGGAGTTTCGGAGGAGCAGCATGAAGAAGGCGTCGCTGGAGCCCTCGCTGTACGCCACCAGGCCATTGGGGTCCTGCGAGGTGAACTGCACGTACACCTGCAGTGAAAAGAGGGAGATGTTAAGACTTCAGGCGTAGGCAATAGGCTTTGAATGATGCTGGAGACCTCTGGTCAAATATGACTAGAGTGAAGGCTCAAAATGCATATGCTCACAGGGCTTAAATAGCGTTAGAGGCCGTAAGAGAACTTCCCCAACACCAACACACTCACCTGGACGCCCCGACGGAGCGACATGTTGCCGACATAAACGCCCAGGTAGGAGGCACCGACGAAATAAGGTTTGTTGATGTAGAAGTAGACCTCGCAGGAGGCGCCGCGGTAGTTGAAGGGACACTGACACTGTGGAGAGCACAGGGCCGTGTTAAGAGCTCTCTTTTAGTGTCAAGGGTTACGAGGCAGCCTAGATACATATGCAGTCTCTCCATCCTTCTCTGCCCTATTTTATTATTGCAATTTGCTCTTAGATCTTTCATCTTTAGTCTTTCATCATATATATATTATACACGTGGCTGCTCTAAGTAGCTCAAATCTCTTCGACACAATTCTCCATAAGAATCTTTGAATTTAAATACCAATGAATTTCGTTAATACATTTTAAAATAAAAATTAATAAAAATCATAAGTTTAACATGAAGCTGGCAGTGGAAATACACAGGAGAGTAAACATTCATAAAGTCTCAGCTTCAAGTGTGTGAACCACGGCTGCTAAAGCCAGGTAATACTCACTGAGAAGTTAGCGTCGCGGAAGACACAGATTCCAGCGTTGAGGCAGTAGCCTGTGCCACACGCCACTGCTGGAGGCTGGTCACTCTGGGTCTCTGTGGGGGTGAGGGCTGTTGGTCGTGTGGTGCTGGTGGTCGTGGGAACCACACTGGTGTCGGTGAGGGTCGTAGGAGGTTCTCTTGGTCTCTGAGATGTCGTCTCCAAGACAGGTTCCTCGACGCTGGAGCTGGCGGTGTGGTCGTCCTCGTCAAGTTCCGTTGTAGTGGCGAGGCCGGGCACGACGGTGGTGGGAGTGAGTGTCGTCGGGACCTGGAATGTAACGTTGGGAGCCGCAGTGGTGAAGGTGACAGATGTAGATGTAGTAAGAGGGAAAAGAGGAAGAGGAGTAACAGATGGCTCAGTGGTACCGACTGGAGTCTGAGTTGGTGGTACCTCTGTGGCAGACTCACTCGTTGCAGGAAGCAAAGGCACTTCAGGCTTTGGAAAGACTGGAATCTCAGTTGCTACAGGAGAAATAGCTGTTGAGGTGATATTAAACCCGTTCACGGAAGCATTATACAGGAATTCGGAGTCGGGTATAGTTACATTCTCGAGATCTTGTGGAGGTTGAGTGACTATGGTGAATACATCAACTAAGCCAGTTGTCAGCGTGGTGGAAGAGGCGCGTGTTATGGAGGGTTCATCAACTTCACCATCAGTAGTGACTCCCGCCTCGGTCTGTACCTCTGTCACTGTTAAGGTCTGTGGTCCTCCTTCAGTGACAGGGAGGCCATCAGTCAGTGGCTCTGCAGTGTCCGTCAACGGCGCCTCGGTCGGGAGGGACACACTGGACGTCTCCACCTTGCTCTCAGGCGTCGTCATTACAGCTGTAGATGTGTCGTTTATTTTAATGTAGTAATCGTCCGGAGTCGTTCGGTCGGCTGTGTAGGTGTCACTGACTGTCGTCTTCTCTGTGACATAACTGAATATTGTCGTGAAGTGTGGGGTGACTGTGGAGGTATTAGCTGTGGTGAAAGATTCATTAGGATACAAAAACTCACTGGTGAAAGATGTGTCATAAGTCGATAGTTCTGTTGTAAAGGAATCATTAAGCAATGTTGGGTGTGTCGTAGAGGAATCATCAAATACAGACATATCCGTGATGTAGGACACATTAGTTGGAGTATAATCTGTAGTAAATGTGGAATCAATAATCGTAGTAAAATCTGACGTGAAGGACTCGTTGTAGAACACATCTGTGATGAGGAGTGACTCATTAAATGGTGGCATATATGTGGTGATGTTGTCGTGCACAGTCACATGTGTTGTGGGTGTGGGAGCGGCAGTGTATGTGGGGACGGGTGAAACAGGTGTCGGTCCAGGAGTCACGGCCAGGCCAGCCTCTGTCACCCTCAGTGTCTCGTTCACTGTCACGTTTACGGCATCTAATGTTGTTATGTCCGGTGGCACGGTAACGGTTGCATTGTACTCATCAGTAGGCGCAGGAGACGTGGTGTTCTCATCATATTCATCCATGCTCACGGTAGTTATGTTCACATAAACTTCCGTTGTCGCAGTAATAGTTGATGAAAGATGTCTTTCAGTGTCTGGTGTGAAGGAAGTTGTCCATCCATCTGTAGGGCGATAATCTGTAGTGGGTGTCGTACCTCCAGTGTCCTCATAACCTGGCGGTGTAGTGGACGAGGCTGAGTCTGTGGATGACGCGAGGCCTCCAGTATCCTCGTACTCGGGAGGCCTGGACGACGGTGGGGTGGCCGTCTCGATTGGCACTTCGACGGTATCATAGGTTGTGGTAAATGGTTTGCCTGTGGCGTTAACCGCCAGCGTGGTGTTCTTCGTCAACACCCCCAAGCCAACATCGGTAAAATTATCCATCGGTATGGTGGCGAAGGACGTTGTGGTGAGCGAGGGCTCCTCGGAGCCAAGGGTGATGTATCCTGTAGCGTTATAAGATTCTGTAACCTTATCTTCTTCACCAGTGGGATAGCTAGTTTCATTTTCGGGGAGTTGTGAGGCTGGGGGCGCAAGGGTGGTAAAGTCTTCGGTAAATCTGGTAGTATCAGTGGATGCGTCGTCNGTGTTGTGTGTGTGTGTGTGTGTGGGTGTGCGTGTGTGAATGAATGACTTTAAATTAATTTAGGTGTTCTCACGTGTCTTTTATAACTTATCTGTTTTAGAAATGTAACAATTACTATTATTATTGTCGTTAAAATAATGAACATTCTGTTTTTATTATCATTTTAAAATGTATGATGATGATGATCAATGTTAAGGCTATTATTACTGTTTTTATTGTATAAATGAATGATATTTTAAACTTAACAACTAGATTACTCTATATAATAATAATAATAAGCAGAGTTAAGACATTATTATAAACAGCCTCTTGTATAAATAAATAACTGGACTTGAAATGATGCAAAGTACATCAATGTATAAACCATTTACGAGTTAAATTATTCAAGTGTAAAGTTACCAGCACCGAGGTCCCAGGTGAGCATGAGGTGGCCACGGACGAGACTGAGCGCCAGGAAGTCCTGCCTGGCACTCCTCACCTCGTTGCCCAGGTAGGCCAGGAGGCCCACCTGCTGCAGCGCCTTCGTCGTGAAGTGTAGTCTGTTGAGAGAGGCGACGGTATGAGAGGA
>WNGS01000411.1:16880896-16922170 GCA_020271785.1 Procambarus virginalis
TTTATCAGTTTTAACATGCTATTCATTCAAATAGAATTTTCCAAATATAAATTAATATTATAATATACTGTAAAAAGATATTGTCCATATTTAAGCATATTGTTAGTTAGGGGTGTTTAGGTTCTGTTGGCGATTATCGTGTTTGTAGTTGCGTCTTTGGGTCGACCGCTGGATGGAATGGACATAGATTAGGACGGGTTAAGCTTCACCCACGTACCAGAACCTAAACACCTAACCTAACCTACATCTAACTATAAATAGAACTTTACTATATAAACGAGAACAAGTCTATTTTTATACACAATTCGTTAAAATTTATTAATTCGTCTTTGGGGTTGGCGGCTGCATGCACGAGCCTAGCCTGAGGACGGGTTGACATAGGAGTAATGAACGTGTTCTTTGTGGCGCCGTACAGGTGGACGTCCCCGGAGAGGATTTCCTGGGTGTGGGTGTGTCGGGCGGGCGGGTGAAGGTGGTGTGGCACCTAGGGGGTGGAACCCTTGGCCACCTCACTACGTCAGGTGAGTCACCTGCTGTCTTCACCAGAATATATCTTTCCAAACAGTTTCAAAGTGCACCGTAAACTATAAAGATTCTTAACATAATAATTGTATCTACCGTAAAACATGTATATGTACCAAATTCTTAATGCTCCATTTTTATATAATAATATTTATAACATTAAATAAGCTGTCTAATCGCAATATAAATTAGTACATTTCTGGTGCAATAAGTTGATGCGGATCATTTAGATAAGTTGATTCGATAAAAGTGTTTACCTTGTGACGCAGTGTGTTGTGCCTGCAGGCAGCGTGAGGGACGGATCGTGGCACAGTCTGCTGGTGTCGAGGACGGGCGCCGTCGTCACCGTCTTCCTCAATGGCCGCCCAACCAAGGCCGCTGCCTCTGGCACTTACACACAAATCAATGACGCACAGGGACTCTTTGTTGGTAGGCTTACAATTTTAGCAAATTTCTACAATCTTCATTGATATAGTTGAAGTTCTTAATATGCAATACGAGCAAAGCTTCTTCATAATCTCAGCAGTCTAAAGTCTCACTTGTCTCACTTCATATTTAAATACGTTTGTATTTCTTTATCGCCTGGATGTAACAATTACTTTCTTCTCCCCCCTACCTTGTGTGCCCTGCCTTACCTCTGATGGAACTTGCAGGTGGTTTCCCTAACGACATGTCAGTGGCCTTTGGGACAGAGGGACACTTTCAGGGAGCCTTCGTCGGATGCATACGAGACCTCATCGTGCATCAAGCCTCGTCCCCCATCAAGTTCTCCACACTTCAACAAGGCCAGGATCTCCAGCCTTGCTCGTGAAGATGGCGGGAAATATATCCTACGTGTTCCTGAGATGTTGGTGAAGACTCTAGCAATAAATGTATTCGGTGTTGCAAAAGCAGTTATGTGTTATAATAATGTTGTTTAGTGGTTTACAACGACGAGAACATGAAGTCTTGGAAAATTATCAAGAACGTACGTTTTAATACGTAAGAGATAACATACATATACTGTACCTGTTAATACTATGAAGACAATTTTCAGAGTACTTTACGATGCTGTGAAAGACACTCAGTGTACCTGACAATGCTGTGAAAGACACTCAGTATACCTGACAATGCTGTGAAACAAACTTGCAGTATTCATTGCTCAGCTGTAGACGAAATTATTCTTGCATATAAAGTACCGAAAAAGATTGCAGTATATTTGTTACTGAAACGATGAAAAAAAAATGACTGCAACAAGCGACAATTCTCCTTATTAAATCGATAAAGTTGACTATTATCTGAAAGAGCGTCACAATGACTATTTCAGCCCTGAGGGAGAAATGAGCTGTTTATATTGTAATAGTGTTCATCAATGATCCGGAAACACTTAGCTCCTCTACGTACGATCGCGGGGAATTTTCCCGTAGTTTACAATGCTATAGAATGGTGGCGAAAATTATGCTAGGAACGGTACAAAGTGAAAAGAAAACTGCTGTATAATTTGTGGTGTGATATGAAATGTTATGTACACTTACGTTGTTGTGGAAAGCAGCACAGTGCGTCACGATGCTATTGAAGACGTGCTACGTTGTCCTTCTGACTTTGGCGCCATCTTTTGATAATTACTTACTGTTGAGGAGAGCAACAAGGAACGTCACGGTATTGGGGAAGAAATGCACGCAGAAAATATCTTAGGAAAAGCTTGAATTTCCTGCCAATAGCAGTGCTGATGTTTGTGTCCATGAGATTGAATATAATTTTATGTCACAAATAAGAGCTACCATCCTTTAGAACCTGTTTAAAGAATCGTCCGTATAGCTGAGTTTATTGTTGAAATTAACATCCACTTGCCTGAACCTGGTTAAATTAACACGTTACAACCTGTCTCAACATTAGTCGTGAAATCGACCACCATTTCTTTTAAAATATATTTGAATTATTATTGATTTACCTATCAGTTTTGTGAAAGTGTTCATGGCAGCACGCATTCAGAATTTTATGAGACTTTAAATATCTGAACAAAAAACTTTGATAAATTGTTCCCCATCTTTGAGGCTTCATGGTGGACCCTCAGTGATAGAAAATGAGTCACCTGAACCTCCATATATAACACTGGGTTTCCTTCGTCTCATTGAAACTAGTGAAAAGATATATAATAGTTATTTATGAAAGCTGTGTTTATTTCTTATTTACTACAGGTTGTATGAATAGGTGTTAAGACTTACATCAAATATTTAGAGAAGTACAGTAGATAGAAATTACTTCCAGCATAACGATATTATGCTAGGTAATCATCAACTACATCACCGGGAATACAGGATATAATACAAGAAGCCTACTCGTTATAATGACAATATTTATGCTATCAAACTGCCATCCACATTGTTAGCGCGCGAGGGACCAAATAATCCTAGTACAATGGTAATTTAATGATAATATATGTATTTTTTTTAAGTAATCTTGCAGAAGAGTTGTACATATTCTACTCTTCATACATGTCGGAAAAACAACGTTGAACTTGCATCAATACATAAGTTACAATTTACTGTGACATAATATGTGTTTATGTGATAGGATGACACACACATGCTCCAGTGAGTCGTGCTATGATATCAAGCTAATTAACTAACTCAGGAATTGGAACATTTTGCACCACTGAGAGTGTGGGTGGTGAGGGGGAACTGTGTGTCTGTGGGAGCAAGCTCTGTGTTCCCCCATGGTCATTACTGTGTTCATCTACCCACTGTCCCACGGTCATTACTGTGTCCATCTACCCACTGCCCCACGGTCATTACTGTGTTCATCTACCCACTGCCCCACGGTCATTACTGTGTTCATCTACCCACTGCCCCACGGTCATTACTGTGTTCATCTACCCACTGCCCCACGGTCATTACTGTGTTCATCTACCCACTGCCCCACGGTCATTACTGTGTCCATCTACCCACTGCCCCACGGTCATTACTGTGTTCATCTACCCACTGCCCCACGGTCATTACTGTGTCCATCTACCCACTGCCCCACGGTCATTACTGTGTTCATCTACCCACTGCCCTACGGTCATCACTGTGTTCATCTACCCACTGCCCCATGGTCATTACTGTGTTCATCTACCCACTGCCCCACGGTCATTACTGTGTTCATCTACCCACTGCCCCATGGTCATTACTGTGTTCATCTACCCACTGCCCTACGGTCATCACTGTGTTCATCTACCCACTGCCCCATGGTCATTACTGTGTTCATCTACCCACTGCCCCATGGTCATTACTGTGTTCATCTACCCACTGCCCTACGGTCATCACTGTGTTCATCTACCCACTGCCCCATGGTCATTACTGTGTTCATCTACCCACTGCCCCACGGTCATTACTGTGTTCATCTACCCACTGCCCCACGGTCATTACATATTATCCCACAATGTTACATTTCAAATCATGATGTCCAAAATATTCCATGTTTTTTACAGTTAAGTCTTTCTTTCGTTCTATTATAATTTTATTAGAGGACTTCTCTTAGAAAAAGTAGTTTAAAATGAATTCTATATACGATGAAAATACATGAATAATGTAGCTTCAATAATGATACGTTTTGTGGCCATTACTTCCAGAAGCTTTTCTGCATCATACCGGAAGTAATGACACGAACCAATCGCTAATACGTGAACTTAGATTTTTAATATATTGAATATTTTATTATGTAGATAGTCAGGTGAGATTTTTGGCTCACTTAGGTCACATTAGATTGTAGAGCAGTGTTGCTATTGTTGATGGTTATACAGCCTAGTACAGGAGCGGGAGACAGCTAGCCTGGCTTCACTTTCCGGAGTTCAAACACATTATCACTGCCATCTTAGTCTAGAGATTATTACACTTTTGTTATCGCTGTTGAGATTATATGGTTTTTATATAATTAAGGCGTGTAGGATCGTCTGCTATATCATTTATTTTTGTACTTTCAAGACTGAGCTGTGTCTCGACAGTACTGAGCGTTTAGTAATAATTACAGAAAGTCGCTACAAAAACATGAAAGTTATGCAAGGCAAAATGATAACCAATGGCTTCCATGTTATGCTCAGCTATAGAGCTCTCTACAGTTGGACAATGAGAGCCTTCGAAGCTCTGTGTTTAACTCTGTGTACCTGAAAATGCACCAGTAACGAGACCTAATCTTTCAAAGGCCGTATAATGTTTATACACAGCTAGAGACCTCCAACAACTCAATAATCGACAGATACAAACGACAATAGAAGTGTAGACAATGCGGAAGCACTACATATATTAAATTATGACAGTGTCAGACCACGGAGGAAAATTGAAACAGGAATTTCCTTAAGTGCTTTCGTATATTAATACATCTTCAGAAGGAGTCCTTCTGAAGATGTATTAATATACGAAAGTACTTAAGGAAATTCCTGTTTCAATTTTACTCCGTGGTCTGACACTGTCACATTTTTAATTACGTGTTTATTTTCGTGATATACACACATATTAAATTATAATTATTACTATATCTCATCCATCAACATTCAGCTTACAATTAGATATGTACTATTATCCTCAAGGCTGAACTATACCACCAGCAGACAAGCAGACAGACATTCTACCTTTTAGGAATAGATTTTTGTTAATGTGGGTGTGTATATATATTCACTTATTTATATGGTTAATCCTTTTAGTGAACCGGTAAATGTGAGGTGGTCAAGTCTGCCGTTATTATCAGTTAATACTGAGACAACAGATGGGTGAGTCAGTGACCCATCAGTGATGATGACACCACACACACTATTGATGGTGAGTCAGTGACCCATCAGTGATGATGACACCACACACACTATTGATGGTGAGTCAGTGACCCATCAGTGATGATGACACCACACACACTATTGATGGTGAGTCAGTGACCCATCAGTGATGAGAACATCATACACACACACCCAACCCATGAATGCATTCATCACCCAGCCACACACACACATGACAGCCTCCATACAGGTACAGATGTGCAGATGCAGTTAGTCACTGTACACCAGGTGTCATGTTGAATTAAGGTCAACATTCTGTACTTCAAATGCGTCTACAAATGACTTAAAAAATGATGAAATGCCTGGATATAATTTTGTATAATCATGTCCCCCATGTGATCAATGTTGTTGTTGTTATTGATACATTTTTTAACATTTGTGTATATGCCATTTTCTTAAAGTGTTAATGTTACCGAGCATGTTTTTAACCCCTAGTGTGTTGCATGGCGGGAATAACCTTCCCCTAATGACTGTTGTGAGCGGTTCTGCAGTTCAGTCACAATATGAGAGAGATGTGTGGGCATGACGTCACCATCTGAGAGAGAGTAAGATTGGCATCAATATGAGACAGATCGGCATGACATCAATATGAGACAGATCGGCATGACATCAATGAAACAGATGGTTATGACATCACTATGAGGCAGATTGGTATGCCATCAATATGAGACTGATGGATATGGCATCAATGTGAGACAGATTGGTATGACATCAACATGAGACAGATTAGGATAACATCATTATGAGACAGGAATACAAAGGACTTCAGACAAGTTGGTATGTCATCAATCTGAGGCAGAATGGTATCACATCAACATTAATACCAGTATAAGACAGAATGGTATCACATCAACATTAATACCAGTATAAGACAGAATGGTATCACATCAATATGAGATAGATGCGTATGACATTAACATGAGACAAATGTATGACATCAATATGAAACAGGTGGGTATAACATCAATATGAGACAGATGGGTATAACATCATATGGGTATGGTAGGGGAGCCGGTCGGCCGAGCGGACAGCACACTGGACTTGTGATCCTGTGGTCCTGGGTTCGATCCCAGGCGCCGGCGAGAAAAAATGGGCAGAGTTTCTTTCACCCTATGCCCCTGTTACCTAGCAGTAAAATAGGTACCTGGGTGTTAGTCAGCTGTCACGGGCTGCTTCCTGGGGGTGGAGGCCTGGTCGAGGACCGCGCCGCGGGGACACTAAAGCCCCGAAATCATCTCAAGATAACCTCAAGATCAATATGAAACAGATGGGTATGGCATCAATATGAGATAGAGATAGATGGGTATGACATCAATTTGAGATAGATGGGTATGACCAATTTGAGATAGATGGGTATGACATAAATTTGAGATAGATGGGTATGACATCAATTTGAGATAGATGGGTATGACATCAATTTGAGATAGATGGGTATGACATCAATTTGAGATAGATGGGTATGACATCAATTTGAGATAGATGGGTATGACATCAATTTGAGATAGATGGGTATGACATCAATTTGAGATAGATGGGTATGAAATCAATTTGAGATAGATGGGTATGACATCAATTTGAGATAGATGGGTATGACATCAATTTGAGATAGATGGGTATGACATCAATTTGAGATAGATGTACTAAAATAAAAGAAGATGCAGAAGACATATTGACCCATGATTGGCAGCTACGTCAGAGTGGAGGTGATGGTGTCAGAGTGGAGGTGATGGTGTCAGAGTGGAGGTGATGGTGTCAGAGTGGAGGTGATGGTGTCAGAGTGGAGGAGATGGTGACAGAGTGGAGGTGATGGTGTCAGAGTGGAGGTGATGGTGTCAGAGTGGAGGAGATGGTGACAGAGTGGAGGTGATGGTGTCAGAGTGGAGTAGATGGTGACAGAGTGGAGGTGATGGTGTCAGAGTGGAGGAGATGGTGTCAGATTGGAGGTGATGGTGTCAGAGTAAAGGTGGTATGGGGTGCATAATAAATAAATGAAATGAATGAAATGGCCACTAACGTGGCTTCCACCGTGGCCACGTTGGATTAAACCTATTAATTAAACCTATCCGGATTAGATACTCACATTCTTGTATCACTACCAGCACGCATAGTTTTCGGGCAAGTCCTTAATCCTAATTTTCTCCGGAATACCCGCAAAATCGTTTAATAATCAGGTATCCATTCACTGTTGGGTAAACAAAGGCTACAGTTAATGATTGGTGCCAAGTAAATCCTCCCCGGATAGGATACGAACCCCAGCCAAAGCGCACGCGTAACGCCAAGCGAGTGTGTTACCACTTTGCCAAGGGAACTAATCGACTCGCATGTTGAGGGCGTCAGGGCTAACTAGACATTAAACCAGACATGACAAGGCTGATCTTGTCGTAACTTAAAATACTGAACAGTTTGGAAGATATTGTAAATAAAAAATAAATATTAATCGAGACCACTTCTTCAAAAGATCAGATGTAATACAAAGGAGCAACAGCGTCAAGCTCAACAAGCCACAATGTAAAATGAATACAAAAGATATTTTTTTACCTATAGGGTTATAAACCTATGGAACCGCCTACCCGCAAATGCTAAAACATTGCTGCAAAACCAGCTCGATAAAATCATCAGGACAAATGGGGGGACCTTTGACAAGCCACCGGCTTCCTATCCTCGTCCAGGCCACTAGTATGATGATAATCAGGTAAATTCAGGTTAATAATCCAATAATTCTGAGTACCGTTTCTATACCCCATATGTGCTCTGTAATCCTTTACATAGCCAGTAGTACAGTCGGATTCGTGACTCAATCGATATAATTCCGGGTTAGATTTTTTGTTTGTATTAAAAAGTTTAGGTATATACAGCAGTGTGCTGTTACCCTATTATATATGAAAGATTACAGTGTAGACCAAATACTAGTCATAAGTTCATCTAATATCCCCATCTCACAGGATGGTTAGTCATGCATAGAATCAGGAGGGAACACGAAATGTAAGGCTGATCTATCAGCCTCCACTAGCAAAGGGTACAGCAAAAGAATATCTTTCAATATTTCTGAGTGCATGAAGTAACTACTGAGCTCAAAGTACCTCATACCAATTAGTCTGAAATCACTGATAACAGGGTAATCACAGATATAGTGTTGGAGAGTATGTCCTGACTCTTGTTCACATAGTTTACATTTGGAATGTTTACCATTAGGAGATTCATTACCTGCAGCCACCTGCCATAAGATATCGATATCCCGGTCAGCCTTATTCTGGCAACTACAATGTCATGTTGTTGTTAAAGATTCGCTTCTTAGGACAAACAGTTCCAAGTAGCACGGGCTATGGTGAGCCCGTAGTACAATGTCAATCTGGCGGATGTTTTATACTGCCCGTACATACAATTATCGGTTCTAAACATGTCATTGCTCTTTATACTCGTGCTTTTTGGCCTTTCCTGAGCATGACAGAAATGGTTGGGTGCATTTCCTATCACCTAATGCCCTGTCCACCTAGCAGTAAATATAGGTTCCCAGAAGTTAGTCAGTAATTCGACCTGAGGGGGGGGGGAAGCTCGATATGAGCCTACCATGTTCTTTATGTATAAACTGGCTGCCTGTTCACCCAACACAATGAATTATAAATTATTATAACAAAATCTTCGGCTGTCTATTGCGTTCACCGAAGGTGTTTTGTTCTAATCCTAACGAGCGTAAATAATATAATGAGTTCTCAAAATATGACTCATTTGTGCTCAAGATCCCCGAAATACCTTTACAATATATGCATTGATCCATATAAATCCGATCCGCTAGATATCAAACTGGATACTAAAACGTGACTGTTAATTTAGGAATCCAGAGAGGAGTATATGAGGCTAGGCTCGTAGTGGGCAGCTTCCTTCTCGTTCACTTGTAAACATGTCGGCGGCGCGAGGCAAGAGGGAGGCCGAGACTGGCCGCTGTGTCATCAATGTGGTGCAGCTCGAAGGCTTGGTGAGTGTGCTGATAAAAAGGGCAAAGGGCCGTGAGCATGTAAGGCATCAGGGAAACTTGGAGAATTGTGAATCTGAATTTGAAAATCGCTTGTTCATTTTTGGTGCATGGAACAGATGGTGTTGTGCGCGGTCTTGCCGCTGTGCCACCATCCTTGTAGGAAACATTATTGTGGACGATACTTTTGGTGCTGTTCTCATGTATAGAGCTTAGTAGAATGTTAGAATATCCTCGCGGGTTCGATTTCCCGGTAATTTTGTTTTAATTTCAGCGTCCTATGACAATCCTGCAACACATCCAAATATTACAGTGCTTCCAGATACTGTGGATAGAATGTACAAAATATAAACTGTTCCCCAAAAGGTCCATTTTTGTACTCTTGGAATTCTATACAAATACAAAATGGTATGAATTTAACTCTAAACCTAAAATATCCTAGGCATAAATAAGCAATTGTAGGCCTAACATGCGATCATTCAACTAATTTAGTACATATATTTATGGTACTAGGTCTAGGGAAAAGTTAGTTTGTATTTTTGGGCCATCTGGAAAATTAAAAGTACAAAATGTTGATTTTTTTGTGCAATAACTGTTTTATCAAGTTTTTAATAATACTGTATGTTGCATCCTGTGAGAGGTAGTGAAAAGTTTAGAGAGGCTCAGGAACTAAGCCCTAATTTTTTTTAGCCAAGCAAGTTACAGCATTGATGAATTAATTACAGCATTAATATATTGTACAGGTGCTGCCTCACTGGGGGTTAATGGGGCTCCTTCGCTTCTGTTCCCACACATCATATTCCTTTTGCTCTCTTCCTTTTCTTTCACCTGACCTACCTTGATGCTGCCCTCCAACTTATTCTACACTAACCTGTTTTAGCATAAAAATTATTTGTTTTGGAATTTGAAATGTCTCATCCTATTCACTGTAAGTGAACATTGCATGGAAGAGACACTGACACAAATGGATTTAAAGGTTTGACAGAAAATAGTCAGTGCAAGACATACAGGGTCATTTGCTTGGCTAAACAAACAAATTGGGAATCATTCGACTACTATCATATCTAGAGACGAATGTTAACCCCTCTCGTATCTGCAAGAAGATTTAGAATGTTGCAGGCAAATTCATCCCTGACAGCAATAGGGTGGCCATTTCCAGTCACCAATAAAGGAGGACATAGCTGGTACATGTACATGTGTGTGTATACATATGTATATATAGGTATGTATATTAATATATGTAGTGGCTGTCCTTTTTGGGGTTTGGAAATGGCCACCCTATGTAGCACCCATTCATTATCTTTGTGGTTATTGCTGAACTACTGTTGGTCACAAATGAGCTCGGTGCATGCTTCTTGGCTATTATTAACATCAGTTCTTCCCTTGTCCCTGACTTTCTTACTCCTATACTGTAAACCCTGTGCCGAATCTTGCGCTTTGGACTTTTGCACATGGCTTTGGTATTTTGACACAAATAATTTGCATTTTTATTTTTTCTAGGCTTTGATGAAAATCATCAAACACTGCCACGAGGAAGGTGCAGGCAACACTGATGTTGCACAAGGTGTATTGCTAGGTCTAGTGGTTGATGAAAGGTTGGAGATCACCAACTGCTTCCCTTTCCCACGGCATGCTGATGATGTCGATGAAGGCAAGTGCATGTAAAATATTAGGAAAGATTACTTTAAAAATAGCTTTGGGTATCTTGAGTTAATTGACCATAATAGGATCTCGAAACTGTACAGACAGTTGTCAGATTACTGTACCAGCAACTTTACACTTTGTTTAAGCATGATTATTTTTATATATATATATTTTTTTTTTTTTTGTTTTTGCAGAGGATTATCAGCTTGAAATGATGCGTCACCTGAGGAAGGTTAATGTGGATCACCTGAGTGTAGGCTGGTACCAGAGTACACAGCTTGGCAACTTTATCACAACACAACTTCTAGAGTCACAGTTCTCATATCAAACCAGCATTGAGGAGTCTGTTGTCTTAATATATGGTTAGTGATCTCAAATGTTTATTCATGATTTACAGATCTTATCTTCCCTTACCTGAGGAGAATCAGGGTATTTATAGTAAAGGTGCAGTTGGTCCATCATTAGACAGAAATCATGTTGGGTATAAGCCATTTCAAAGTACAGTAGTACAGTTTTTATACTCTCAAGGCAAATGTGTTTTGATGAGGCTGAATCTACCTTGGCTGTAATCAAAGTAATTTGAAATTTGGTGGTAGGTCTAAAACAATATGGCAGGGTTCCAGTTCTTTAAAGTCTGTAATGAGGTTGAATGCAGTGGGTATTTGTTGGCATTCTTGGTAAGAATACTATATAGCTTTTAAATGTTTATTCTTTTTCAAATCTTTATATTTGTCATTCTCTAAATTTCCTTTACAACTTTATTATTTAAACATAATCCTAAAATGGTTTCCTTCATTATTAAGCAATGTTTGTTTCTTAATGATGCCCACCTTTTTTTCTTTTGTGAATACTGTTTCTTTTAAAATACCTAATTGTATTGACTTTTAATTTAACCGCATACATAAGATCATAAAACAGAGTTTTCTTTTACTGTACACTATAGCCCAAAAATGGCTGATTTTTTCAATGAGCATGAGAGAAATCTTGTCTTGCCCTATTGACTTGACATTTACATCGATTTTGACCATAAAATAAGAGTTTGCACATACGTAGTTGTATAATAGTAAAAAAAAAAAAATCTGAAATGATAAGAGTGAAGCTCAATGCACGTTTTTGATATTTGAGGCTTTTGGTTACCTGGTATAATCCTACACCATGTTGGTAATCTCATTGTTAACAAGACAGTAGCATCGTCAAACCTGTAGCAGTAAAGTCTGGTGTTTAATTTGATTATTCAATATCAAGATATCTTTTTCAAACTAATTTTAGTCATGTTTCAGTATAGAGTTTATTTTAATACAGTATTTTGTTTAAACTATTGTATCCAAAATGTTATCTGCTAGGTAATGTTTTCCTTTTTGTGTCGCCCAAGCAAACCTATCCGTACTGTCTCACTTTAACCTTAAAGTTATCATATGCTGATTGTCAGTGAAAAGCTGTTATTGGATTTACATTTTGTCAATTGTTTTAATGCCGATGATGCCCATAGGGCTCATATAGCTTCGTGGTGGCGTCTGCAGTTATGGGAGGTCTTAAAATACTGTAATTTAGAATTGAACTTCAAATCCTTGTTTCATGTACTGTAATTGTATGATCACTGTACTACTCTACTTACCTAGAATAATGACAAGATGTTTACTGTATATATATATTTTGGTATTTTTGCAATTTTTGCATAAAATTTAATTTCATGCAAAAAGTTAAATTTTTGTATAAAAATAAACAAAGAATTTTTTTTAACTTGGCTTCAATCAGAACATAATGCTACGAATGTAAGAGTTAATGCTGACCACTGCTCAGGCTACATAGATTTTTTTTGATTTTTTTTCAGATAATCTTCCATTTCATCAGAAAAAACATCAATTATATTTAATCTTTTGCCCACATTCATTATAAATTTTTATGACAGCTGAACTTAAAAGGTTAAATATAGGACAAATTTGAGAAATGGAAGGTTTATTAATGCAAGAATCAATATAGGGAACCTGAGAAGAGCTAAAAGTTTAAGTGTTGGCATGAACAGAAATGCCCAAGGCATGCTCGGAGCCAGCCTGACTTGGCCATAATGTCACACAATCTTTAAATTCACAACAGTATCTGGATTTTATACTGTTCATTCGTCATTATGGGTGCATTAATTAATATTGTTAAGTATACACTGCATAATGTATAAAAAACCACATTGAAAAATAAGAAATTGTTGAATGCATTTTTGGGTTTCATTTCAACTGAAGCCCTAAAATATGTTCATCAATCTGTTATTTTTCAGTGTGGTTTTCCCACATACTTGATCAGTGCTTTCGTGATCGTGATTGCATACAGAGCATAGTTTTTCCATCTTGTGAGAAATTAAACAAAAATTAATGTAAGTTGTGTATGGTGAAAAGGATATTGTTTTTTTATTGGTTGAATTTATGCTATGTTATGCATTAGCAACATTTGTCATGTTAGTAGGTTAACTGAACCATTTTAATAATTTATTTTTAATACAGTATAGACAGTTATTAAGAACATAAGAACAAATGTAACTGCAGAAGGCCTATTGGCCCATACAAGGCAGCTCCTATTTATAACCACCCAATCCCACTCATATACATGTCCAACCCATGCTTGAAACAATCGAGGGACCCCACCTCCACCACGTTACGCGGCAATTGGTTTCACAAATCAACAACCCTGTTACTGAACCAGTATTTACCCAAGTCTTTCCTAAATCTAAACTTATTCAATTTATACCCATTGTTTTGTGTTCTGTCTTGTGTTGATACTTTTAATACCCTATTAATATCCCCCTTTGTTATGTCCATTCATCCACTTGTAAACCTCTATCATGTCACCCTTAACTCTTCGATATATATATATATATATATATATATATATATATATATATATATATATATATATATATATATATATATATATACTGTTATATACAGTATAGACATAGTAATATAAAACCAACATATTGCCCCTATATATATATCCACATAACACTTTTGGAGGCAAGCAAATAAAGACTAGCTTGATCATCTCCAGAATAGGAAAGATATTTCTTGTTTTCCATTACTCTTCTCGTTTTATCTTCTACAATACAGTCTTTAAAATGCATTGTTTGTAAAATATTTTGATGTCTATGTATGCACAAAGATGTGTTAGCATTTTGGGCGTGAATAAAAATACAGTTGCACAAGTTAATCGCATTAAATGTGATGTATCAGTGAGGAAATTGGTAGGACCCATGAAGAGGATTCAAACCTGCACACTTGGTACTCCCAAGCCCACACCCTAGAACACTATACCATGACATGGTCAAAGGCAATGCAACCTGGGATTCGACTAAATCCTTTAGGGGAATCCTGAGGCTTCCACTTAATTCCAGTCAGGGATTTCACGCATTCATATGTTGGAGGTAGATAGAACTGCTGGACCACAGCCAGAGTGCATTGTGGCAATATGTAAAAACCCCTGATTGTGCTTCAGTGGAAGCCTTGGGACCCCTAGAGGATTCAGTTGAATTTCGGGTTGCATTGCTTTTGACCAGTGTAGCAATTGAGGACGTGGGCTTGGGAGTACCCAGTGTGTGGGTTCGAATCCTCCTCGTGACTCCTACTGATTTTCTTAAATGCAATACCATACTATATTTGAAGACTTAAGAGTACTTACTAATTCTAGGCTTGGTTTTATGCCGTGTTATAAGTTTTAATTTTGTCCGTAAGTGGCTGATTTTATCAAGAACTTTGTGGTAGATGACTTAGATGTGGCTCAGCAGTTAGATGACTTAAATATGGACCACCAGCAGTCACACAGACTGGCCTATTACCAGAATATAACTTTATTATTTTTGTCTTTTTATTTCAGACCCTATCAAAACGGCAAGAGGATTTTTGTCCATCAAAGCTTACCGCCTCACCCCAGAAGCCATTAACACAGTTCAGGAGCGTGACTATACCCTGAGGCCCTCAAAAAGATGCGTCTTGGCTACGAGTCTCTGTTTCAAGAAATTCGTTTAGTAATCAAGAACTCGCATTTGGTCAATACACTCCTGTGCGAACTTTATGAGGTTTGTTTGGACTTAATAGCAAAACAATATTACTGTTCACATTCCTTTAATTTTGCCTTTCATGTTTATTACCACCTGCAGACACTAAAATGTCTGGTTAACCCTTAAATGAGAGCTCGTGTTAATTCATATTTTTCATTACATAAATTTGATAAGGTTTGCCTAAAAGTCCCTATAATTAACAAAATTGTATACTTCTTTGGCTACTATTACTTATTAAAAAGACAAACCTTGTTGTTTTACATATAAGTTATTAATTAGAACAATCTTTGAAGAATGTTGTATCGTCGATCTCAAAAGTGAAGCATAATACTGTATTTTGATAGTCGCCAAAATTTATTAATATTTACAAAAAAAATTCTATGATTCTAGCTTATGCCCAGCAGTGAAGGAAAGCAGTTCTTGGATCTTGGAACAATGTCAACCTTAGACCGTCAATTGAGATGTCTTATGGAGTATGTAGATGATCTCAGTCAAGAAGCCAACAAGTTTAACAATTATCAGCGCCAAAATGCCAAACAATTACAAGATAAACACAAGTTCATGCAGAAAAGGGTGAGACTCATAACATTCTTTTATTCAAACTGTTCATTTATTCCTTGTGATTGATTATTTTCTTGCTAAATTTTGTGTTGTATATCTCATAAGCCTTGTTTTCCTGCACAGCTATAATCCCTAGCAAATATTATTAGTTCCACATTATTTCTTGCATGTAACTCCACTTACATATCCACATAATTCTCATTGGCTTACAATAGAAAGGGTTTACTTACTGTACGCTGCCTCAATTTGGTAGTCGATGTTCATTCTTTCATTTGCATGCATGCTCGCAAACTTGTGCAGTTGTTTGTATATACAGTACGGATGCATGTATTCTTTTACATTTAATGTTGGTTCAAGTTACAAACATCCACCCGTTTCAAATCTTCTTTGCTGACTTTATCATTACCATCTTCACTTTTCTGTATTATTGTCTTTATGATTAGTAAAACATTTCAGAGCTGCCTATACTTCATATGTCTTGACCAAAGTCTTATAAACTTTTCCTTTCTCTTTTCTTATATTTTATGAGCTTGCATTCAGCAACTCTGGAATATGCTCATTGGATCGCTAGATAAAGATTTTTTTTAAGCATGATGCCCCATGGTCTGTAGATAGTAGTAAGCCAAGTAATCTTACCCCAAGACATTCACAAAACCAGTTCCTGAAGCATCATTGACATGAACTATAACAGCCAGTTGTAGGCTCTTACTAACCTAACGGCCAATTTATTAAAAAAAAATATTATTTGGGCTTCTGGTGAAGGTCTCCTCTTGAGAGCTGGAAAATGCAAATTCTCAAAATATGCTTTTGAGCTTACAGTATATGAAAGTCAGGATCTCAGTTGTGTTGGTGCTCTCACCCGACAGTTGCTTCCTTGAAACCAGTGTATTATTGGTTAGTAACCAAGTAATGTTGGCTGTTATGGCTCATGACAACAGCAGAGCTCTGAATCACCTTATGCAATTGAGCAGACATTTCATGTTAAGGTAAGTCTAGCTGGATTGATTCTATTTACAGTGACTTGCAAGCCCAATAAAATGGTTCTGTATCAACGGTACTTAGAATAAACTGCCAAACTATCCAGTGATCCTTCAGTATTACTGTATTGTAATACTGTTGGATCGTATACCTTTGAGAATGACAAATAGCTTGTTCAAAATGCTTTTTTTGTGTTTATTCAGTATCACAGAACATTCCTTAACCACCGTGCTGTGCCTAGTTTATTATGAAATTCCCCCGGTGCGCATGAGATACTGTCACCCCCCCCCCCCTCCCCCAAAAAAATTCTTCTTAAAATGATAAATTCCCTTCCCTGAACATGTCTATGTAAAAATAAATACCAAATTCCACTTACTTTGGCTGTGCGGACGTGGACAAGGTGCGCTGTGATGTCATCAGGGCCTGGTCGCTCGTGCGTGAATCGCCCAGACACGGTCGCGCAGGCCATTCAAGCACTGGGTGTTGCCACAAATATATTTTCAATTGTGTTTTATGTATTTCCAATGCGTTTTTTTTTATCGCATATGATGCATATTTGTGTTCTTTACAATATGTATACAGTAGAACGTTCATAATGTTCCATGGAACTGTGATACATGTGTCGGTAATGTGTCCACAATAAATGTTTATTGTCGCAATATTACCTGTTAAAAATTCACTAAAATTACAATATGTACAGTTTCATGCACTATTTACACAGCAACACACTGTATTACACACTCAGTACTTCGGAAGTGAGTAATAATCAAGAAAGTAGTCCATGGTACACAGCGCGACTTCGCTCTCGGTGTACCAGGTACAGATAAATTTTCACTTCCTGTTTCTTCATTCTGTGCGCTTGCAAATAACGCACTCACGTACACCCTTGGCTTTAGTACTTGTAGGTTGTATTTAGCCTTGTAAAGTACTTGTAGGTTGTATTTAGCCTTTAGGCTTGTATAGCATAGGGTAGTATTGAAAAGATTATAGGAAAAGATCAGTTTGTAAGGTAGTCTTGAAAAGATCGCTTTGTATTGTCCCTCACAGGAATAGATTTAGCTTGCCTCAAAGAGTGTCCGTCAGTTAGGAAGAGATTCAAGTATTCTTGAACATATCTATGGAAAACACAACTATGGAAGCGGCTAACACTGTTCATCTATGCTACTTGTATCAGATACATTATCACTGAAAGCAGAAAACGATTCATCTATGTATCGTCTAAATAAATTGGAGATAGCATATGATTGCAAGGAGTGACGCTCGGAGCTCCAACTGGATACGCACACTGTATCGTCCTCATAGGTGCTGTATCGCTTGCATCCGACCTTTGTGTTAGGTCCTTATTGCGCCTAGCTTCACCAATATTATGAACCTTATGTTCTTCAAACAATAAGGTTTGAATTTCACCGACATAGTGTTATCTTTCAACACCGCGTCGGACAGGTGTTTGGGAGCCAGAGGCTCATGTACCACCCATGGTTGCTCATTCAGTACTAACCCAGCCAGCAGCTCTAGGGCATTCTGGGAATTTTTTCCAAGATGGCTGTCTCTTACTGGAGGTCCTAAGAATCCATTTCGTACACAACCAACCTCGTACACATTTAGAATTGGTACCGAAAAATCTGAGTTTTCTCGGTTGGCGCAGTTTCCCACCGACCGAGAATACTCGGTTGGCGCAGTTAAGTGGTTATTAAATGATTGCATAATTTTAATAAACAAATTTTATCTTTACTTTTCACAGGCTGCTGAGAATGCTCAACGACAAACTCGTGGTGAGCCAGCTTTGCCTGATGAAGATATTAGCAAACAGTTCAAGCCCATTGCTCCCTTGCCACGTCTAGATGCAATGATCACCTCGGGCCAGATATCAAATTACTGTAAGCAGATATCTCAATTCTGCAGTCAGTCTCTGGGCAAGCTCTATGTTGCAAAGGCTCTTCAGCAAGAAAAGAAATAGACTTTATAATAAAGGGCATAGTTAAGAAAATTTTGAGAGTACAGTACTATCAATCCAACTTGATAATATCATGATTTATAAATTGTCATCATCATTTCTAACCTATGTGGAACTGTGATTTGGAATATTAAATCTTATCTAAATGTATCTACATTAAAATTTTTGCTAATACAGTACATTCAATTTAAACATTTAAATCTTTTGTTTTTAAACCCTAAAATGTAAGCATTTATTGAAAGAAATTGGTGAAATTTGGAACTCGCTCCTACTGGACCCTTACTGAAAATAATGCTCTTATATAAGTGATCGAGACAAAAACATTGATTTTGTCTATTCTTAATTTTTTTTTTTTTTTTTGTAAAAAAAAATCAGAATGAGACACTAATGGAATCACTTAATTTATCATTAACTCGTTAACTTGATACGTTGCTCGTCTTATTGATGATTTCAGTAGTAGTGGATTGTTCATTTCTTATATATCTTTGGGGGTATAGTACTATCAATCCAAATTCGTATTTATTCTAGTTTTTACTTTAATTACAAAATTAAGATTTGTCATTAACATATTTGCCACTTACATTGTGTGGGAAGGTATCAGCTTTGAGAATGAGTATATGAATAGGTTACAAATTAAAAAAAAAACTTAATTTGGCATATTTTATACACTATATAGCATGGAGAATTAACACCAGTAAATCATCTTTTTGCAGCACCCTTACAATAGGCAAAAGTTGGAAATATGAGGAAAGGCTCCTAAACTTGTCAGGTGGCATATGCTGAAAATAAGTGGAAGACCCTATATCCACAATTTCTAGAGGACATGCAATTGCCCTGTTGTCACATTAGGCAAGCACTTTATAGATGAGTGCTCAGACGTCCTCATACGTTATGTATTGCACAAACAAACCACTACTTCCACACATCCTTGTTTCCTTCCTGTCTGAGGTGCTGTTCGTACTTGATCTCCAATTTCTTTCATGTTCACCATATCTGCCCATCTGTCTTCCTCTTTCCTTACTTTCAAATTCGCTTCTCTTCCATGTTCACCATTCTAAGTGCCAATAACCTCACAATGAGTGCCAGAGAAATTGTCAATTGATCCCATTATCCAACATGACTGAATCATTTTAGTACTTTTGTTAATATTGATGCAGCATCAGTATTAATAGTTTATCTTATTTACATACATTTGCACTCCACATCTCCCTAATGTTATCAAAATGCAAATGGCACCATGCTTTACAGCAAAGGCAATGGGCATCCTCTGGTGAAGAGGTTAGCTATTACTTCTTGCAAGCAAGATGCATTGGGTTTGATTCTTGGGTAGGGTATAATAATTGGGCATTGTTTCTTCATTATTTCCCATGAACCCCTACACAGGTATGTAGCAAGCACACACCCTTACCGCAAGTAGTCTACTCTCCATGTGTCTTGCCTATCACTGCCCATCAGATAGGCAGTGTCTCGCATAATTATGCTTGTGGAAGTCGGGAGTGTGTGTACGCGTGCACATATAATAAATCAAAATCGGGTATGGTTTTTATGCAGAACATGCCAGCCTTGCCTAGTTTGCAAGTACGGTATTGGCTTATTAAATAGGCAGTTTTTCAGGTTTTATGCTTTGGCAAAAGTGCCCATTAAATTTTATTTACTTAAAACTATAAAAGAAAAAATATGGTAATGAAAAATGTCATTTTATAAACCATGCTCTCACAAAATTTGAGCTTTTTGTTAGATTATTTACAAACTTAGGGAAAATAGGTGCTGTGGGGTTCCCTTTATTTTGATGGGCCACTGCGTGAATATCGGTTATACCAAAAGTTAAACATGACGAGATTTACACTTTGGACGTAATTTTATATTTATTGCTCAACAACTTTGGTGCATATTAGTGAGAAAGATCAACACGAGACCTCATATTAGATGTACCTGTAATTTGACCACCTATTGTGTGTGTGTGTGGTCATTATCAGATGTAAACATTCTCTGAAAGTGATCAACAGACAAGGTCATGTTAAGACATCTATATTTGCCAACAGCTTTCCTGGTGCCTGACAAACAGAAATTGATTTGGAGTGTGTGTGTGTGTGTGTGTAAAGAAAAGGGAATGATATAAGGTTCATCTCTAGTGATAACTGGTTGTCTTGTATAGCCATGCCGCAATTTTTAAGGTTAGTACAGTATTATTATTTACCGACGTCACCTATGCTTGCGTTAAACATTTATGTAATTTATGCTACTTTATATCCTTTATTTTATACCATCCTTGACTATGAATTTAAAGATCTGTTGGCTGCAGATACCTCAGAACACTGATGATATCAGCTGATGATTGTAAATTAATAAATGATGAATTTAAAATTTAGCCCATCAGCCTTTTGTTTTGTTGGTGGGCTGAATGACTTTGTGGTAGTCTGTAATGTGTGTGGATTGATTCTACAGTTCATGGGTTTATTTTCATCACCTCAATTTTAAATACTGTGTATAATTTAATGCTTCGGACATTTATTTAAGATGACAATGCCCCCCCCCCCCCAAAAAAAAAATGGGAAAATGCTCACCCTTTGTGTTGCATGATAAGGCAAGGACAATTAAAAAAAATACAATGATGTGAATACCTGTGCTTGGCTTTGTCCCATCTATTTAGCACTAATCATGCGTTCATCTAAAGTCCTGCAAGATAGCATAGTGGCACAAGCATGTTCCACAGATATTGTCCATACTAATATTTTGTTGTACATAATAATTTTCTTGTTTGAATTAAAAGCCTTAGTGTTAAAAATCTGGATTTAAAGAACAAATTTAGTTCAAACAGTGTCTTACTGTTGTTCACCACATGTATGTTCATATAGCAGGATAACCTTGATGTCAGAGTTTCCTGCCACCAAGTATTCAAAGCGTAAAATATACACATTACAACATCAAAAGCAAACAATATCTAGATGCCTTTGTCAGTGTTTCACATACTGGAGGTGAGATATTAGACCTCACCTTGTGGTATTTATCAAGAGGGTAGGCTCTGTTGTCTGTTTGAAGAGAGCAGTCTGTTGCGGCCATGTGTGTTGGAGGGTGGTAGGTCGTCCTCCAGGTAATGTCTGAGGGCAGGGGGCAGTGGTAAGGTGTAGAGGAGTTGTGGCTGTGGAAGGGCAGATAGGAGGGCATGCCGGGCTCGGTCTTGCAGGCCAGTCCACCCTCGCTTGGTGGCACCCAGAGTAAGTTTAGTCTTGGCAGCAGTGGATGCGATGACAGGATAGAGGGGTTCAGTAATGGTGTCAAGGCCCGTAAAAGCTATACCCAGCCACCGAGTATCCTTATAAAATCCCAAAGTGCCTTGCACACCATCAAACAATACACCGATGGTAGTGGAGCAGTTTTCTTGGAAGGGTTCAGTGTAGTGATGCCCCTTCCCTTTATGCCAGATCAACCCTTTGTGCGAAAGTCCCCACCCAAACTGGTCTTCCCCCACCAGGCTGACAAAGCTATTGGCATGCAACCGTGCAGACTCTGTGCACACCCCAAACATCACGGCAGTGCCAAAGAGTCTCTGAGAAACCTGCACTTCCCAGTAGTGAAGTCCACCATTAAGCTGTTGTGAGCCTCTCACTGCTGCAGTGCCATGTGACCAGTTGGGATGGAAAAGAGCAGTTCGTGCATATAGGAGGACTTCTGGGCTCTTGTGTAACTGGCTCCAGAGCCACCAGGCATCACAGCCGTGTTCCAGCGGATAGGGAGACGAGTCATCTTGGTGAGCATCGTTTGGGAGTACCTCTGGTATTGCTTTGTTGTCATGATCACCCTGTGTCATGGCAGCGAGGCTTCACTGCATCACATCTGTGGGCAGGAGGTACTACTGTATATTAAAACTGACCATTTTGAACACAACATAATTATTTATATAAGTTATTATTTTTCTATTATCATTGTGGTCTGGTGCTACACCAGTATCACTATAGAAATAATGTGCACCGGCTCGTAGATCATACCAGCGTGGGTTGAGGGTTACAACACATATAATGGAGTTACACACTCTACTTATATTAATTATGAATGAAAAACTGTTTACACACGACTCGCAACTGATGACGTTCGAACACTTCTGGAACAAGTGCTTCACTGACGAATTTTGTTCGAATCACAACGCTGTAAATGCTTCGCCCACATACTACAAATACAAATACAGTAATCCCCAACAGAACCTAAATGCCTAAACTAACCTATGCCTATATATGCACAACATGCTAATATATTCTAATATTAATTTATATTTGAGAAAATTCCTGTTTTGAATGAACAGCATGTATAAATTTATGAATGCGTTTGTAGGGTCAACCGCTAGATGAAATGAACTGAAATGAAATGAGTCGAGGACAGGTTGACAGTATCACTTTATTGTGATGATAATAATAATAATAATAATAATAATAAATAGAAGTGCTCAAGAGGTGAGTTAGAATACTAAAATAAGAATGGCAATTGGGAAGGTGTGAATGTCTCACCATATAAAGAGTACACTGCAGAATAGGCTGCTTATATTAACCTACTGGAGATCACAAACAAGATGAGGTTGGGTCATCATGTAAGCCATCAGTTGGATCAGGACAGTGAACTTTTATTCAAGATATCTGGCAAATCATTTGAATCAATAGGGCATTTTATGCTATCTAAAGACATTTGATTCCTGAATTTACCTGAGGGGCCACTATCTCTAGTGACCTCGATGAGGACAGGAAGCCAGTAGCTTGTCAAGGCTCCCCTATTTGTCCTAGTGATTTTATTGAGCGGGATTTTGAAATTCAGCAGTGTTTTGGCATTTACGGCTATGACGGGCTGGTAATTCCATGGATTTATTACCCTATAGGTAAAAAAGCATCTGTTTTCTGTCTTGTATTGTGCCTTACTGAGCTTGAAGCTGTTGCTCCTTGTCTGTGTTACATCTGATCTTTTGAAGAAGTTGTCTAGATCAATGTTCTCCAAATTGTTCAGTATTTTAAAAGTTTCGATGAGATCAGCCCTGTCATGTCTGGTTTGCAGTGGTGTTAGTCCTGTGGCCCTCAACCATTCCTGGTATGAGAGTTGACTTAGTTCTGGAATGATTGTTGTTGCCTGGCATTGAATTTTCTCTAAAGCAGGTACATCTTTCTGACGATTGTCTCTATGCTTCAATACAATAATACAAGTGGGGTGCACCAGAGATTTATACAGTTGAATAACTACCTTATTTTTCTTGCGCTTGACTATTCCAAGTTTTTGGTTAGCATTTTTTTTTACTTCAGATCCCACTTGTGCAACTTTCAGTGAATGTTGGAGACCTCCAAGGTCCTTTTCTTAATCAATATGCTGTAAGTTAATGTTAATTTGGTAGTTGTGACTTGGAAGGTCTTGCATTTTCGATGTTAAAGACCATTTGCTAATCTTGTGATCATTTATAAGTTCATATAGATCTTTTTGTAAGGCCTCAATATCTCTTTTTCTCTTTCCACTTTACTATACATCTTAGTTTCATCTGCAAATTTGATGATGAGTTGATGCAAATTTCATGAGAAAAGGAGTTTCAGTGGTAGGCATAGTTCATCTTCCAGTTCCTTTATGACTTGTATTTAATTATGTCCACACCTGGGGCTGTTAAGTATTTTAGTTTACCTCTGCCTTATCCTTACCTATGGCCACATGTTATGGGAATATTCTGAATATTCTTTAATTCGTTCTCTTCACCTCCAAGCATTTGTATGGGTAATGGGATGTCTAATATCTCTAGTGTGAACACTAATGTAAAATATTCATTCAGAGTGTTTGCTGACTTTTATCGTATAACTTTGTTAGTCTCATCTTTTAAGGCTCTGGACCATGAAATTTCTTGTATGAACCAACTTTGTTCTGGCTTGAGGGAAGAGTGCCATCTTACACAAATAATTGAAGAAGGAAAAAGAAGACTGGCAGGTTATGCAAAACATTTTAAGTTAGAAGACAAATTATCTACATGTCTATTACACATAATATGCATATTGTCCATATCTTTCCGTATATTTTCCCAATCGCCCCCTGTCCACTAATCACTTCAGAATATTCATGTCTCTATTCACATAATGATAAATATATGCCTGGGAGTTAGGCAACTGTTGCGGGATTGCACCCGAGAAATGGTCGGTCGTTTCAGGGGACCCTGATAAGATAACAGGGCTTCTTGTCCCCATTAATGAGAAAAAGGGAGCTTAAAAGTGATAATGCACAGAGGCAAGTGAGCTTTAAAGTAATGTGCGCATAGATGGGATTATAAACAAAGCAAACAAATTCAGGGAATGAACACGTGAGGTGACTCCAGATGTACTAATCACAAAGCGAAAATGGAATGGTAACAAATCCCTTTTGACTAATGTGTTGTAAGAAAACAGGAAGGAGCAGTGGCTGTGTTAGTCAGGAAAAGGGAGATTGAAGATGATAATCCTAGGATCAGATATATTTAGAGATAATGTACAGTCACCATAACAATGTCAAGAAGACTTGTGATAATAGTGAATAATATACTGTGCTGTACATTCTTTGACAAAACGACAGGTATGCAATATAACCAATAGGGCACGTATTACAATCATAGAAAGGGCTACTTCAGTTGCAAAGTTATAATTAATATCGATTATTGATCGCGGGAAACATTTTTGCAATATAAATTAGGAGAATGGACAACTACAAGGGCAGTGTCATTAGCAATTGTGGGGATTAATGAGAACCTTTAGGTAGTTACAATAGACTTTCTTGGAATGTGGATTAACTTAGGGATAATTTAAGTAGCAGGCACATTAGAGATAATGTGGTTTGCTACACTCCTTTACTATCTAGAAACATTACCGAGTCTAGAGCCTCCAGAGATATAACTACATAATATAATTTATTATCATCACCTTACTCTAGTAATGTTAATACAGTAATTGGGTTTACTCAAATTTTATTATATACCTGTCATTACTTTCATTTCTTGTTCAAGATTTATTGTTTCACCAAAACAACAAAAAATAGTTTTTGCCCAAAACGCTATTTATGCGTGTTAGCAGCTTTACAAGCTTGTACCACTTAATCATCAGTATATGTACTTTCACAACCCATTGTAATCTCCTTGTGTGTGTGTGTGTGTGTGTGTAAGTAAGTAAGTAAGTAAGTAAGTAAGTAAGTAAACCCCCCCCCTTCCTCTCTTACCTACCAAACCTACACACAAACAGGGCATTCCTTTACGGGCTATTCATGCCCGTGCCACCTCTTGGGTGGCTTAATCTTTATCAATCAATCAGGGCATTCCTAGTTACCCAAGGTAAACGATCGTTGCTATGGGACAAATCGGACGAGAGATGCGCCTGGCTGTTACGTGATGGCAGCCCAGGCCACCCAAATTTTTACACTTCCACCTGGTGTCATTTGCCTAGGACCTGAAGACCTTCCTGGCCCTCTTATCTGCTTCACGATATTCAGATAAGTGTTGCTGGCTTTCTCTGGAGCATTAGTTCCACCGAGGGCCATTGCTTTGATTGTTTTTATTTCAACTTCATGATTGTGTTTATGCCACCCGGCTGCACGTCGCGTGTTGCAAAGCATTCAATTTTGCTCCAAACCCGAGTGCCTGAACTCCGTCATCTAGCGTCCAAGCAGTGCATGAGATTTATTCTTTCCAGTGATGTTTGTTGATGGGGCGAAGTCTTAAGAAAATGAAAGATTCAGATGTGTATACATCTGTGAACTCCCGGCGAGAAACAAAATGGGCAGAGTTTTTTTCACCCCTGATGCCCCTGTTACCTAGCAGTAAATAGGTACGTGGGAGTTAGCTGTTACGGGCTGCTTCCTGTGTGTGTGTGGGGGGGGGGAATTAGTTAGTAGTTAGTAACAGTTGATCGATTAACAGTTGTGAGGCGGGCCGAAAGAGCAGAGCTCAACCCCGCAAGCACAACTAGGTAAATGCATGTTATTTTTACAGCCCGCCCTCAGGATAGGCTGGTTAAAACAGCAGCCTAGACGCATCTATCAATTTTAATGAATTGTTTGTTCTCACATATAAACTAACATTATTATTCTTAAAGTTCTATGCTTAGTTAGGCATAGGTTAGGTTAGGTGTTTAGGTTGTATTCGCGATTATTTGTATTTTATTTATGTGGATGAAGTATTTACTGAGTTGCGTTTCGATCAGAGATCGTCAGTGAAGCACTGTTCGAGAAATATTTTAACGTCCTGTGAGTCGTGTGTAAAGTGTTTCATTCATAACTGGGGTTTGGCGGAAGGATTAGCAAGCATTTCGCCTTTGTTGTTGAGGACGGGCTGTATTTGTCATTATAGTTGCTTGAGACTCTCGCCAGTGTTTAAGGTCAGCATTGGGTGTTTGCTTCGCCAAGCTGGTTAACCTGGCTGAGGACAGGTAAGTTCTATGGACAGATTCCTGTGTGATAGGATGGCTGGAATCCCTCGAGCCTGTGAAGCTTATGTTGAATAGAATACAATTTACATCGTATACAAGACAGTTCGCCGATGGATTTTAAAACCTAATTAATCTTACCAAATCAAACCTAACCCAAACTAACCTTACCTAACCCAACTGAGTCTAAAAAAAAAAGTCTAAGCAAATACTTCCTAAGCTCAAGAATATGTCAATCTGTCCTCAGGGAGTATGCACCCTTGTCATAATGACTTCAAAACCACTATGCAGTTAGTGCTATTATCCACTCCCTATCTATGGTTAGGTTAGGTTAAAACAGTGCATTATTCGCAATAAGTGTTTGAATATCCCCCCTTGAATTTTACATTAAAGAAAACCGTGGGCTTAGAGCTTGTCAACGAAAACGAGTATATTACATAATTTTTGTTTTAAACCCTGGATTTATAATACAATACAGTTAAAATTTGAGAATATTCCTTGTTCAGGAAACCTTCAGAGCATCACAGATATCTAGATAAATATCCAGGTATTTAACCTGGAAGCAACCCCACAGCAAGTTGACTAACTCATGGGTACCTATTTACTGCTAGGTGAACAGATGCATTAGGTGATAGGAAACTCTCCCAACCATTTCTGTCCCGCCCGGTACCTGATAGGGGTTTACAGTTTCTCAAGATGTACTTCAGTGTATTTAGACTTTGGCGGCTTTTCCTGTTGCCCTCGACATGCTGCTTGCTGGACTTACAGGTCCTTTCACCCATGGGTTTGTGCTGTTTGACGGCATTAGACTTAGTTTTTGCCGAGCTGCCACTTTGAGCAGTTTTCTGCAGGGAAACTGTCGCTTTGTTGGACTTGAGCTTTATGATGTCTGCTTTGCAGCACTTGTCAACAGTGACTGATGTGGATGCTGATCCCTCACTCTTGCTGACAATTATGCCTCGTGTCTGCCGACTTCCTCTGCTACTTTTTCCTCCGCGGGCGGACAACAGCGTCCTTAGTTTGTTGGACTTTACCCTCGTAAGCTTGTGGTGCTCAGCTGTTTCGAGCTGCGAGCCTTCTGGAGCCATCCCATCCTCATCAACATTGGCTTGTTCCTTCCTCCGTCGCCCCTTATCATACACACCTCACACCCACTGCCTTTCTATAAACATACCCCCTCTAGGTATGACTGCCTTTCAGTTATACACGCCTACTCAACTAGCTAGCTGATTACTTATATACATAAAACCGTGTAAGCCGCTTTTCAAGACTGAAACTTGGTTACCTAAATTAATTTTGGGGTTCAGTCCCTGAGCCCATTATGTGCCTCTGTGATCTTTTCCACTACTGTCCACAGGATGGGTATGGTGTGCATTATATACACAAATTGAAGAAATTGGTGATATGATCACTACGTTCAAAATAGTAAAAGGTGTCGACAAAATTTTTGAAAATTACAACTTAAAAAACAAAAGAATATTATTATTATTATAGGTTTGAACTAAAGAAACAAAGGTGCCGAAAAAATATTAGAAAGTTCACCGTTGCAATCGGAGTGGTAGACGGTTGGAACAAGTTAGGTGAGAAAGTGGTGGAGGCCAAAACCGTGAGTAGTGTCAACGCGTTATATGATAGAGCACTGGGCAGACGGAACACCACGAGCATAGCTCTCATCCTGTAACTACACTTAATTACTCACACGCGGAGACCAGACAGCGCTTGGGAGACAGTCCACGAACCCGGGCTCGATCCCTACCTGAGGCAAAAGTAAATGGGCAGTTTCTTTTAACCTGATGCCTCCATTCACCTAGTAATAATAATAATTTTCAACTACAGATGTGCGCACATAGAAACAAGATGGGGAAGAGTGGGGGGACAGCTGTAGATACAGGGATAACACATAAAAATGAAGCCGCTACTACACACAGTATTTCGATCCAAGCTTATAATAATTTAGATGAACAGAAATATCTACAGTTATAATAGGGAAAAGACGAACGGTAGAAGGGGGATTCGGCCAAAAGGCGTATTATCCTCGGCACTGCCGGGCACCCCCACCTAGTATATATAATTTATATAACTATACTATAAGAGAGAATGCTTGTCTGTCCAGAGTTGGAGGACAGATGCTTGGGGCTAGCCTGGCCCAGCTTTGCAGGGGGAGGGATGAGGGATACGGGACGGCCATAGGCTGGTCGAGGTAGCCCTACATTTCACACATTTGTGGATAAATTTGAATTTAAATTGGATTAAAAGTGTTAATGTCAAAAGGTCTAGGCTGTACCTGACCAAAGCTACTGGAGAGTACTAGCCTGGGTGTGCCTATAGGTCTGCAAGCTCCAGCTTCGTCCTACCCTCGGCCAGTTACCTACACGTATATGGGCTGGTAATACCACTCTACTGTACACCCGTCGCTTGTTTACAGCCTTAACTCTTTTTTTAGTTTAATTCATTTATTGTGCACCCCATACCCATCTTGTGAGTGGTAATGCAAAAGATTACAGAGACATATGGGCTCAGGAACTGAAGCCAAAAAGACATTTAGTTAAGTGAGTCAGTCCTAATAAGTTAGTTACACAATTTTTATGAATATTATTATGTCAGTGGGTTCGAGAACGACCACAAGTTAGTCTCTATGCTGAACAACTTACAGATGTGGTCAGCTAATTTCATAATTTGATTCATCATCATGCACATCCCCCTCCCTCCCCGTCCCTACATCCCGTGGGCAGCGGTGGAAAGGTTACAATAATTTACACATTTCTTGAACATTTGGCATAGGGATGTCTCTAAATTGATATATCTTTTCGTACTTCATCACATAGTGACGGAGGGTGTGCGAATAATTTTGTTGACACAGTTTACATTTGGTCAGGTCTACATCAGCAGGTAATGCAGATTCCAAGATTATTGCAGAGTCTAAGCCGAGCAGTAATAACATCTAGGATTCTGCTCATTTTATGACATGAACTATACATGGGTGGCTTTTCTTGCATGATTGTAGGATGATAAATGGAATTGCTTGCGTGGACTTCACTTTGCCTTACATCTACAAGGTTTTTGTTAAAGTTCTTAGCGTATTATTATTCTCAGACTGCTTATAGGCAATCCAAGGTTATAATCAGCTTATTTGAAGGCAGTTTCTTTGGCTAACTCATCAACTCTTAACATGCATTCGAAGGCCAACGTGAGATGGAGTCCACATGAAATAGACTATTACCATCATCAATAATTTTGTTGTATTTGTGTCTAGCTTCAGACACGAGCATGATATATTTGTCTTAAAGAGTTGAGAGCAATTAAGGATAATAAAAGTGTCACTTACAATTAATGTATCAAGTTTGGAGACGTGTACACATTTCAGTGCAAGGAGCAAGGCAAATAGTTCGGTTTGAAGGGTAGAGGCCCAGTTGTTTATACGGACTCCCCACTGAAAATATAAGCCATCGCCCATTGTCAGGACAACTGCACTTCCAGCTGCACCCGTGGTGCGGTGTAGGGAACCATCAGTGTATATGATTTGAGAGAGAATGTTCAGTGGGCAGCAACAATATGGCTTAAGGCGTAGAACTCTGCCTCAAGACGAAGCTTGGGCTGATCATTAACTTGCTTCTTGGGTGGATAGGGATGGATTAACATTAGAAAGGTGATAACCTCCCACGGTGCAGGAAAGTGCCGTTGTTCTCTCTCTTGGTACAAACTGTAATTCTGATACATTCTGAGTTCAGTTTTAGTTACCCATTTTGAAAAATTTTCAATCTCTGAAGCAATTTGTTGATTTATTGTGAAGTTCTCAGGCATGTAGTATGGTATTTTCTTTGGATGTTGAGTCACTGTTGTCTGTTCCCCAACGTTGATGAAAGACTATTGGAGTAATTATTGGCAAAGTTTACCGGTATCTAGTTTGTACACCTCTTGAAGTACTCGAATGTATACCTAGGCAACTATTTGAAGCATGTATGAAAGATAAATCTTTACTGCACTAACTATTGTAAGTGAATTACATCTAAGGCTCAAAGAAAGGCTAAAACCTCTAAAAACACTTGCTGGTCAGCACATTGGTATTATTGTTAAATATGACAGAATATTCTACACGATGTTCATTCGATCCTAATTTTATTACCACGTTTTGCGCCTTATAAATTTCCCAAGTACTAGAACGAATGGATTAAAAACAATTAAAAATAAAACCGTGACGATAATTCTTGTTGCCTCCAGATGCACAAGAATCACTAACACGAGGGAGGACCTGTAACTTCCCGCCATATAAGAAAGAATTATGAAGCTTAACACGACCTTCCAAGGTAATGAGAGCTGAGCTTCACCAACCTTGCTTGGGGACGAATTGTCTGGTGCTCTTGACAGGTCAATCAGTGCTGTCAAAGCACCAACAGGAATCCTGTATACAAAATGGTTGAGTAGAAGTGCTGTCAACCTTAGTTGTTACGTGGTATGCATTGTTCCAGATAATGGTATTGTACAATATTTGTACCATGAAATACAAGTGGCATACACTTCGATCAGTAAAGAGTAACGAAAGTCTAGCGCTTCTCAAAGCAGCAACACTTCGCACTATTGATTCCTTTATCTACGATCACATGAACACAATGTTTATGACTGTGTTCAAGTGCCATGTCGCACTGCAGCAGCCTGTAAGTCTCCAGAAACAACAGAGGTATGCTGACCACTAGTAATAGACTAAACAACTGGCTTAGTTCCACTCTTACATAGTCAACTGCACTAAAACTTGCCACTAACACACTAAACAGTATAGGAGGATTAATTTGATGTGATTCAAAGTCAGCTCTTCAAGTACTCGGTAACCCAAGATGTAAAGATACAAGGAGTATTATATTATGAATTCTAAAAAATATTTTTGTGGACACTGTTTTACATAGAAATTTTCCAGCAACGCGATACAAGGCAGCTAAAGTTGCATGTATTAAACCTAAACTTGAACAAGAGTTATTATGGTCTAGACTTGTCACAGGGAACTCTTCTCCGCTACGCTCTTCAAGGGAGTCTCTCAAAACCACACGATTTCAAGAAACTAGGCCTACAGACGAGCCATCAGACACTCAAATGTAGAAAGTACTATATAAAGAATTGTGATATGTTTAGAATTGAGAACTATATGTACAGACAACATAAAAAATTCACCAGACAGTTTGACATTGTAGTTGCCACAACGTGGCTGAAATATCGCTATTTATGGCAACTGGCTGCTGGTTATGAATCCCCCAATAGTGAACATACCAGTTGTAAACTATATAAGCAAGAACTGGGACACACTCTCCAGCACTATATTGGGGAATGCTCGAGTATCAATAATTTTAGACCAAATGGTACGAAATACTTTGAGCCACGTTCCATTCACTCAGGGATAAGAGAAGATATTCTCATATATTACCCAAAGTTTGACAGTGCAAGCTAGCGAACTAGACTTTCATATCATGCTTTTCCCTTGGTTCCATGTATGACTAATCATCCTGTGTGATGGGGGATACTAGATGAAAGCATAACGAGCTCTTGATCTACACTCCGTAATCCCTCATAGAGAATCGCACAGAAGCACACTGCTGTGTACATACTTTTGTTAATTAAAGCCAGAATTAACCAGTACATGAGTATGTAACCAAGGTCGTGATAACAAGCAGGAATTAAAGAACACCAGTGCCTACTTCTCGTAAAAATTTTTACAGCCACTCACCTCAACACTTTAGAGCTCGTCTGATTGTTTACCCGGAACAGCTGGAGCAACCCGAGGGGAGACGTGCTGAATATATTTCATCTTCCTTTTGAACTGTCATTTACGTACCTCGCGAAATCATTGACATTTCATTCGGATATAGGCATTAATCCCTGATGAAGATAAATGATGATAAAAGCCAGTAGTGTAAAGACTTAGCGCCAAATAGCGTACGGATGCGGAGGTTGGTGGGGACGGCACCAGAGGGCGGAGGTTGCCAGCAAGTCGACAACCAAACCACACACATTGTTGACATTTTAACTTCCTAGCTTGCAACCATTGCTCTTTGTTCGGTCTATAAATTTAGTTTTACTACCAAGTCATTTTAGTGGATAATCTTTATCTGGTATTATTAATATTTAATAAGGCGACGACGAGTAAGAATAATAACACGTGCTGCATCTATCGATTTCTGGGTAGTGTATAGGGTCGATATAAACAGCTGTCTCTCGCGACAACCTGGTTAGGTCTTCATAACGAAACCACATACCAGAAGATACAGAAACAACGACGTTTCGGGCCGTCGTGGACCATTACGACTTTATTATGGTCCAGGACGGACCGAAACGTCGTTGTTTCTTCATCTTCTGGTGTGTGGTCTGGTTATCATATCTTCTGCCCCGTTATTGTGACTCATTTTCTACACAGGCAGGTCTTGGGGTACTTTTACTTATAAATTGTCTTAGTATGTGAAAATAACTGGTAAATTTGACTCCTTAGATAGGACATTGTATGTCATGCTCTAGGGCTTGTCCTGTAGGGAGGAACTCGTGAATATTTTGTAATATATAGTGATATACACCCATTCTGGCTAGTTTTCTAGTTCATTTGTTTTGTATCCCCTATCCATCCTTGACCTTTAGTGGACAGATTACAAAGGCACACATGGGCTCAAGAACTGAACCTCCAAATTTGTTTAGCTATGAAAGTTACAGAATTCACGAACTGTTTACAGAGCTTAATTTATTGTTCACATATATTAATAGTCTATTTACAATTTGTCAAAGTAACATAACCGTGGCGCCAAGAGTCACGTTTCTGTTCTCCTGGTGTCTCTGTTCACCTAGCAGTAAATAGGTAATCGTGAGTTAGAAAACTGTTGTGGGTTGCATCCTATAGTTGACATGGTTGAGAGTATGGAGATAAGGGGATGAGGGAATCACGTACACAGAGCCGCGGTATTATCATAGATAACGCCCCTTTAACAACAGGTTAAGTGAGGTCGCTTTAATACATTTGTCTTGTTCCATAAATCTTGAAATGATTTATGATACACATAATTGAAAAACACATAATTACCGACGATCATCAATACGATTGACGCAATGACCAAAATATGTGTGTGGAGGAAGGTCTCCATGGTGATCTGGGCGTGGGTAGGGGGCGCCACGTTGCACGGTCACATATTACATTTACCATAGACGGGGTGGACGAGGATAGTTGCTTCCGGATGACAGGAATAGACGAGGCAGGTCTGTAGTCTACTGTACATGATTGAATCGTCGAAGTAGGTAGTCTATTCCACATGACAGATATAGATAAGATGTGTAAGGAATCTATTCTACAAGGTAGTAATAGACCAGGTGGGTGGGGAGTCTGTTCCACATGACAGGAATAGAAAAAGTAGGTAGGGAGTCTATTCCACATGATAGAGAGAGAGATAGTTACGAGCAATGCAACCTTTTTTCTCTTCTGGAAATTCTACACAATAGCAACAAGTTTTAAACTACTTCTCCAAGGTGAAAGTTACCGCCATGATCTCACAGTTTTATCATAAACATTGACACAACTCAGCAGCAAAATATGTCACAAAAGTACCAGATTAAATCGGAGTTAACAGGCTCACTCCACAACTGAGAATATTTAGACATATCTTCTTATAAGAAGAGTCCCACGGCACTCGTCACATCTTTACTAGATTACCACAAAGAACTACATTGTGGAACAACTTATCCGCCCCCAAAGGCCGCTGCAGTCATGGCGTCACTGAAACAGAATCACAGAAGCACTAAGCTAGATTATGAATAATCCCGAACAATGGGGCCTCGCTGGGCTAAGGATATATAACTTTAAAAACCATAACCACCAGCAGGCCTAGCTGGCTTAATTTGTGTACAGATGACGATGACTGAATCGGGTAATCTATCATAACAAATGATAGGCCGCGTGTGGGGAGGTATAGGCATGAGGACCTGAATATTGTCTGGGTGTGTTGTAGATGAGGGCGAGGCTAGAGGCTGGGGCGCCAGAGTGCTCCAACACTGACTCTTGACACAGTGTGAGGTGTCTTTGTTGGGGTGCCCTACACTTCTGTTGTGTGTGTGTGTGTGTAAAATTACCTATGTGTAGTTACAGGATGAGAGCTATGCTCGTAGTGTCCGGTCTTTCCAGTACTCTTTGTCGTATAACGCTTTGAAACTACTGACGATTTTGGCCTCCACCACCTTCTTACTTAACTTTTTCCAACCGTCTACCACTCTGTTTGCAAAATAATACTTTCTAATATTTTTTCGGCACCTTTGTTTCCTTAGCTTGAATCTGTGTCCTCTTGTTCTTGAAGTTGGTGGTCTCAGGAATTCCTCTTTGTCAAGTTGGTCGAATCATGTTATTATTTGTAAATGATGATCATATCACTTCTTTTTCTTCTATCTTCTAACTTTGCCATATTTAACGCCTATAGCCTCTCTTCGTATCTTGTTTTTCAGTTCCGGACGCCATTTTGTAGCATGTCTTTGCACCTTTCCCAATTTATTGATCTGCTTCTTGAGATATGGGCACCATACAACTGCTACATATTCCAATTTTGGTCTCACAAAAATCATGAACAGTTTTTTCAGTATTCACCATCCATGTAATTAAAGGCGATTCTGAAGTTGGAAATCAATGAATTCGCTCCTCGCAAAATGTTCTTTATGTGTTCCTCTGGTGACAGTATTATCCAAAACCACCCCTAGGTCTCTCTTTGTTCTTTAATTACTTTCCACATAATATGTAAGTTGTGTGTTATCTTTTTTCTCCGATTTCACATTCCATAACATGACATTTATTCACATTCATTTCCATTTGTCACATGGTTATCCAAGCAATTATTGTATCTGGATCAATTTGAAGGGCATGCCAGTCGTTTACGTCCCCTATTTTCCCCAGTAGCTTAGCATCATCAGCAAACATGTTCATGTAATTCTGTATTCCTTCTGATAGATCGTTTATGTAGACGATGAACATTACTGGTGCCAGAACTGAACCCTGTGGTACTCCGCTAGTAACACTCCTCCAATCAGATACATTGTATCTGATTACCGCCCCATCTGTATGTCAGTTAGAATTTTTTTCATCCAAGTCAGAAGTCTCCCTGTCACCCCTCCAGCATGTTCCAGTTTCCAAAACAGCCGCTTGTGTGGAACTTTGTTAAAAGCCTTTTGAGGTAAGGATAGGCAGAGTCAACCCACCCATCTCTTTCCTGTAAAATCTCTGTGGCTCTATTCTATCATAGAAACTAACCAGATTTCTTACACAGGATCTTCCTGATCGAAAACCATACTGTCTGATATTATGTTATTTATCTAAAGATGTTCTAACCATTTGGTTTTAACTTTGTTTCCAACGTTTTAACATCTTTGCTTTTTGCTTTGCCACGTTTTGACATCTTTACAACTAGTACGGCTAGTGCAATTAGTGGGGTTAGTTCCACTAGTACAGCTAGTACAATTAATGGGGATAGTGCCACTAGTACGGCTACTGCAATTGCTAGGGCTAGTGCCACTAGCACGGCTGGTTCAACTAGTGGGGCTAGTGCCACTAGCACGGCTGGTTCAACTAGTGGGGCTAGTGCCACTAGTGGGCCTAGCACAGGTAATTGGGGTAGACATTGTGGAGCTTGCCCCACAATGTGTTGTCTTACCGCCCTAATGGTAAACCTCATTTTGTTTTTGCAGTATATATCACCTTTTAATTTGTAAGCTAACTTTAAATTGTAAGCTAAGCCACTTTATGAGAAAAATGTAAGTTTGATTAGCTTTCTGTTTAGGCCAGCCGTTACTTTAATTATTTGTACAAGTTGTTACAAATAAAGTTTCTGATTATCATTTCTGATAATGACAATGCGTACGTGCTAGGCTGATAGTGCCACTCTTCACGTATTTAATGTATTATAATTTGTATGTATATTTTCCCAATTATAAATCTACACATGAATAAAGGTTTTGATTTGATAACAGCTCCGAGCTTGCATAATGTGAAAGGTAACGTTAATAATGATCATTGAAGTCAAAATTGTAAATTAAAAAAAAAGTCTGGGAGCAAACCCAGGTGCAGGGGTATGATTTTTGGGCGCAAGGTTGAACAACAATGTATGATGCAATTCTGCGATAGTTACTGATAGTTCAGGGTGATCACATTGTGGGATGGAGAGTAAACACACACACACAATGTATATATAATGAATTAAGGTGCCGTGAATGGTATGTCCTCACCAAATGCTCACTATTTTCTATATAACACTTGTGGCTGTAACCTATCATAATTTTTTAATTAAAAATTTTGTTTACCCAAGGTTTTACTTATAAATAAATATTTTTTAAAATGAAAATCTTGCAGCAATTACGATATCGATTAAAAGTCTGACATTAAATAATTATTTTTGTGTAATCATTTTCTAAATGTCCAACCCATCCTCGCTGTTTAGGTAGTCCTTTTTGTAACTACGTGGACCATCGTACATACAATGACACAAGGGACAATTAGATACTAGAAGTCCGGAACAAATAAAGCTTAAAAAACAAACTTAAATATTCCTAGGCCTAGTATAGCACATATATGTACTATATTAGGCTTCAGATAGCGTGTATTAGGCCTAGGGAGGTTAGGTTTGATTACGTTTTCTTTGCAACATCAGTGCAAAACCTTTTCCGTTTTGTCCAAATTCAATAGTACCGATTTTCCTTTTACGTCAATATATGTACGATGGTCCTCATCGTTACTATGAATACTGTCTAAACAGGAGGATGGGTTGAAAATTTAATAAATAAATTGTTTAGGTTTGCAAACCACTTACATTGATAAAATATATACTATATACACAGAGAGGTGTACCCATTTCTCGGTGTATATACACTTGAGAGTATAGTTTAGTTTGACAAGAGTACAATTACAGCTGGTTGGGCTGTAATAATTTATAAACTTTCCAGCGGTTGAGGGACCTTGTATACAACACCAAGCCAAAGTAAGAAATGCTTGTCAGATAATGTCTTTACCAATTATTAAGGCCCTTTGTGTATTGAATATGACTGGCACTTGTTTGCTGAGTCTAAGATCATTCAGATGAAGATATGTTGGCATGTGTTGGTGTCCAGTGAGTGTTTGTGTCAGTTAACATGTGTTGGTGTTCACAGTGTTGATGTCAGTTAACATGTGTTGGTGTTCACTGAGTATTATGCTCGGAAAGACCGCCAGTCGACGTATCTGTTGGCCTTGAAGTGTTCCTTATGACTTTTGAGAAAATGAGAGTAGAGTTCCCGGGTACCTACTTACTGCAAGATGAGCAGAGGCTTTAGGTGAGAGAAAATTTACTTAAATTTACCCGAGGGCCACTAACACTAGTGGCCTCGACGAAGACAGGCAGCCAGCGGCTTCTCAAAGGTCCCCCCATTTGCTCTGATAGTTTTTACCAGCTGGGTTTTAAAATTTAACAGTTTTGTCATTTAGGGCTAAGGCGGGTAGACGGTTCCATGGGTTAATAACCCTGTGGGTGAAAAAGCATCTGTTTTCAATCCTACATTGTGACTTGTTGAGCTTGAAACCGTTGCTCCTTGTTTGTATTAAATTGACTTTTTGAAGAAATTGTCTGGATCAACATCCTCCAAATTGTTTAGTATTTTAAAGGTGTCGTTGAGATCAGCCCTATCACGTATGGTTTGTAGTGTTGTTAGCCCTGATGCCCTCAAACCTTCCTGGTACGAGAGTTGACTTAGTTCTGGAATAATTTTGGTTGCCCGGTGTTGTACTTTCTCTGCAATGTCCGTCTGCAGAGGAGGTCTTCATGCTTGGATACAATATCCAAGTGAGGGCGCATCAATGATTTATTCAATGGAATCACTATACCTTCTTTTCCTTAAAGTCAAGGGTACGCTTCATTATTCCTAAGGTTTGGTTAGCGTGTTAAAATGTGCCCAATCATTTCCTTCCTGGCCGGGAATTTAGCTCAACTGTGCTGTACTGTTGTGTATATATGTGACTTAAGTTATGTCAGTTTGGTATCATTTGCCCTTTGTCTTCCTGCACTGTCTCTTGTCCTTAAGACTCAAGCTCTCCGCGCTGCGTAATCTGGAAACATGATGATGCTGATGATTATGACAATAATTCCTGGTAAAGCTGTTGGTTTCCCGCTGACTGGAAAAAAGTTACAGAAACAAAGTCATAATTTTGGCTAGGAAAAAACTGTGCGGAAAAAGTCACAAATTTGGCTAGGGGGAAAAATCACAGAAATGACACATTTTATTTAAATGCCATAACATGTAGGAATATAAAGGTTTCTAAAAAAGAGAATGAATGATACAATTTATTTAATTTATTATGCACCCCATACCATTCCTAGGTGGGTGGAAGTGGAAAAGGTTACAGAGGCACATAATGGGTTCAGAACTGAACAAAATTCATTTAACTAAGCAAGTTACAGTGTTAATAAGCTTGTTATACAGTTTTATTGTATATTATCATGTCAATGGGTTCGAGAACGACCACATGTTAGTCTCTATGCTAAACAACTTACATATGTGGTCAGCTAGTTTCATAATATGATTTATCATGCCTTCCCCTCCCCCCCCCCCCCCCACCAACACCTCCATCCAATGGGCAGCGGCGGAAAGGTTACATTCGCCCACATTTACTACCTACAGTTAGCAAACTGGGGATATTTTAATAAATTTCTAGCACAGTATTAGATAATTTTGAATGAAATATTTACACATTTCTTGAACCTTTGGCATAGAGCTGTTTCTAAATTTATGTATCTTTTCGTACTCCATCACATAGTGACGGAGGGTGTGCGAATTAATTTGTTGACACAGTTTACATTTGGTCAGGTCTACATCAGCAGTCAATGAAAATTCCCAGATATACTTATTGTAGTCTAAGCTGAGCAGTAATAACATCTAGGATTCTGCTCATTTTATGAGATGAACCATATATGTGTGGCTCTTCTCGCATGATAGTAGACTGATTGACAATTCACTGCTATTGGATTTCACTTTGCCTCAGATCCACAAGGTTTTGTTCAAGTTCTTGAACAAAATTATTGTTCTCAAGTTGCATGTAGGCAATCAAAGGTCATATTCAACTCCTTCTTTTCAGACAGATTCTTTGGCTAGCTATGAGCTCTATTATACATTCGAATGCCAACATGAAATGGACTCTGTTACCATCGCTAATAATTTTGTTGTATTTGTGTCCAGCTTCAGGCACGAGCATGTTACATCAGTAGTGGACCCCAAACCCATCCTGTGAGCGGTAATGGACCCCATACCCATCCTGTGAAACACATATAATGGGCTCAGAATCTCAACCCCAAAATTCATTTAACTACGCAAGTTCCAATCTTGATAAGCTGCGAGATAAGAATCTGCCTATATATGACTGACTAACCAGCCTGCATCATCAGTTGATCTGAGGATCACATCAAGGTTAGCTGGTTGGAACTCTCGTGTTGTTGATATTATATTTACCTGAGAGCCACCATCTCTCTAGTGGCCTCGGCGAAAACAGGAAGCCGGCGGCTTGTCAAAGGTTCCCCCATTTTTCATGATTTGATCCAACTTTATTTTGAACTGCAGCAATCTCTTGGCAGTTACTGCTTCAGCGGGTAGGTGGTTCCATAGGTGAAAAAGCATCGCTTGTTTTGTCCTACACTGTTGCTTGTTGAGCTTGAAACTGTTGCTCTGTGTATGTTACATTTCAGAAGGACGTGTATGCTCTGGAGAAAGTTCATCACCGGGCGACAAAAAAAAACCACTTAAGTTGATCTCATACCAGGAACGGTCGAGGTCACAAGATTAACAATGCAGCAAACCAGACATGACAGGGCTGATCACATCGAACTTTTAAAGCTTTGAACAATTTGGAGGATATTGATTCAGACCACTTCTTTAAAAGTCACGTGTAACACAAACAAGAATCAACGGCTTCAAGTTCAACAAGCCACAATGTAGGACAGGAAACGGGAGATGTTTTTTCATCTATAGGGAAGTCCAGCCCGTCCTAAGGATTCTCAACCTTGAGAAACTTCCTGTACTAAAGTGCCCTTATCCTAACCTACCAGAGAACCCAAAACAGAAAACGGGAAATTTGTAAATTTCGCGAGCAGCTACCATTTTTAGTACAACTTTTAGCCTTGGGTAGAGTATACGTCAGTATGCGACGTTTTATTAGGACGGCAGAATACAGGACAGAAAACAACAGATGCTTTTTTACCCACAGGGTTATAAACCCATGGAACTGCCTACCCGCTGAAGCCGTAAATAATCAATTGTGTCGGGGAACAGGAAGCCAGGTTATATGTACAGTATATGTCAGGCTTATATTGAATTCCCCCCCCCCCTTCCCCGGGGTCGAATTACTGACTCTCCCCAGGATGCAACCCCACAACAAGCTAACTCCTGGGTACTTACTGCTAGGTGGACAAGGGC
>WNGS01000411.1:16945435-16958322 GCA_020271785.1 Procambarus virginalis
GAGCGTGTTGAACAGTCTCGGCCTTTGATGTTGATAGAGTTCTCTCTCAGAGTTCCCGTTGCACCTCTGCTTTTCAACAAGAGTATTCTGCACATCCTGCTATGCCTCCTGGTCTCATGTGATGTTATTTCTGTGTGTGTGCAGGTTGGGGACCAGCCCTCTATTATTTTCCATGTGTAAATTATATATCTCTCCCGCCTGCACTCAAGGAAATACAGATTTAGGCTCTTTAATTGGTCCCAGTAGTTTATATGTCTTACTGAGTGGATTCTAGCAGTAAAGATTCTCTGCATGCTCTCCAGGTCAGCAATTTCTCCAGCTTTGAAAGGAGCTGTCATTGTGCAGCAGTACTCCACTCTAGAGAGCCCTAGCGTCTTGAAGAGTATCATCATCGATATAGCCTCTCTAGAGCGAAAGTTCTTGTTATCCAACCTGTCATTTTCTTGCAGTTGTGACAGCTACTTTATTGTGTTCTTTAAAGGTAAGGTCTTCCGACATGAGTACACCCAGATCCTTTACATTGCCTTTTCGTTCTATGTTATGATTTACCTAAGTTTTGTACGTGGTTTCCGTTTATATATTTTCATTTTTTCCGTAGCGCATGAGCTAGAACTTATCTTCGTTAAACACCATATTATTTTCTGGGGGGAGCCCCGTCGGCTCCCCGGAGCTATCCCAGGCTGATATGCTAATGTCAGACTTTGGCATCAGTCATGTGTATGGAGTTCTTAGGCCTACCGGGACCACAGCCAGAACCGGGCCCCCTCAGAGAGGCAAGGGAGCAATGGCCTATAGAAGCCCCCGTGTGGTTGGAAGCATTCTATGTCTGCCATCGACCGGGACAGGCACCCAGAAAGGTAGGCGCCCCAAAACAAACCCCTATTCTGGTTAAAATTGCTACCAAAAGCCGAACTAGTGGATAGAACTCCCCAACAGAAAACAAGCAAACTAGTGTGACGTCACACGCCGCCGCGCCGCTGTCTGCGCAGCTCCCCCCCCCTCCCCGGGAGGGGGAAGGGGGAGCCCCAGACCCTCCACGCCGGCTACCACACCTCAGTTCTTGAGGCTGATGCTATAGGCGAAGGTCGTGTGCTCTGGCTCCGGTGTCGCTACAGCACTGTGCTTTGCGTGTGGTGTTTGTTTTTGTGGGTGCGAGAGCCAGGAGTTATCTTCAGTACTCGGGCTGCATGCGCCTAGGGCTTCCTTCCCTAGGTGCCCTGTAAGTACTGCCCTTGGGGCTTGGGGCCACCTTCCACAGGCTCCTCGGAGTCTGCCTCTGCTGGTTCGTTTTACCTTTTCGGTTTTTCGGCCGCCTGTTGGGCTCTTGGGTGTTCTGTTCTCCCTTGTTACTGGCAGGTAAGAGGCAGTTTGCACTGGTAGGGGCGCAGGGTGCTGCACAGCTTGTATTCCCGACATAGCGGCCGCTCTTCCTTGGGGTTCGCTGTCCTCTTGTGGGGTTTTGTTTTTCTTTTTGTTTTGGCCTGGTGGGGGGTTCTGTCCTATTATTTCATTAGTTTTTGCAGTTCCGCGGTTCTCCTCGGTGGCGCCCCTTGCTAGGTCCCAGTGAGTGTACACGTCCCTGGGGTACAGCTAGAGAAGTTCGCTTGGTAGTTTTGGGCGCCGGTTAGCAGCGCCCTGCCTGGGACTACCTAACGCGAGTCCTCTTAAAGTAAACACTCAGGACCCTGGGAATCCCCTAGGGGGCGCGTGGGTCCGATGGATGTGACCCCGGAGTCCCCGCTCGCTGTGTGCGAGTTTGAGGGTTGCTCGGTCCCCTTGTCTCAGGGTGACCCTAATTGTTTTTGCCTCTGCCACGCTGCCTGTTTGGTCGGTGATACTTTCGACCCTGAGTCCTGTGAGTGTTGCTGCTTGCTTGTGACTCAATTTACCCAATCCTCTGATGATTCTCTTCGAGTACAGGCGGCGCGTGCGTTGCAGTCTAGGTTTCATCTGTTGCAACGCGCTCGGTTGGTTGCTCACCCGGATGCCCCGGGGCTGCCCCGCTTTGCTTTTCAAGACCCGGACTTGGGGGTGGTGGTCGCTTCGATCCTGGTTCAGTTCGCACCTCCTCGTCCTTCCCCTTCTGTTCGTTCTGGTCCCCCCCCCCTGCTTCCAGCCCCGAAGCGTCTGAGGGTTTCGGGGTCAGCAGGGGTTCCTTAATCTCAGACTCGGGCAGCTTTGGGGGGTGCCCCTTCCGGGGGGGCGGCAGAGGCATTCAAGTCTTGTCTCCCGGCCGAAGCTTCTGGGTCTGACCAGTGGGTCCCCCTTCCTCCAGCTTTTCCGGCTGCTCTGTCCTTGTCTTGTGGGGTCGGGGCTTGGGGAGAAGACTCGGCCTCGGGTCCTGTGGTGAAGGACCTCAAGGCTGGGGAGGGGCTGACTTGGGGGCCTTTGGCCCCGCTGGACCCCGCCTGGGTTTTTCTTCCCTCTGAGCGGGGCTTATTGTTACAAGGTGTGGGTTTTCTTTTCCCCCTCTGCGTACGAGTTGGATTTGGTGTCGGCCCCTCATCTGGTTCGGTTCCGTGTTCCCCCGGGTATGTCGGTTCCGTGTTCCCCCGGGTACGTCGGTTCCGTCTTTCCGGAGGTTTTCGGCTTATCGCATCCAACCTGGTGTGGTGCGCGCGGCCTTTGCAGCTTACCTCCTGCGTGACCCGGATTATGCCTCGGAAATGGATCCGTCCGAGTTCAGGTTTGGGACTTCGTTCCCTTTCTGGCTCCGTTACGTGGTTCCGGAGTCTTCCTGGCTAGCGGACTGCCCCTTGTTTGTTCTGGATTCCTGGCATTCCTTCTGTCGTTCCCGCACTCTGGAGTGGCGCGAAGCTTCCACGGTGCTTCAGGTTTTCCTGGGGGGGCGAGCTTAAGTACCTGAATGAGTGCTTGTTTGCCCCTGCCCTTCCCTGCGATGTGGGCGTTACTCAGCTCCATGTGCAGGTTCCCACCCTTTCGGCGGCGCTCATTGCGGAGGACTTGCGCGCCCGGGGCCTTTTGGCTTCGGCCTTGCGGTTCTTTCACCTCCTGGAGCTGTCCTCGGATTGGCTCGTGGAGGATGTGAGGATGCTTGGGTCCGTCCCAGGGCCCGGCACCTTGTCCTCGGCTGCGCGTTCGTCGGCTGCCTTGTTGAAGCTGTTCACGCCGATTTTGCAGGATGCGGTTTCCCTGTTTTATGCTTCCCGTCTCGCATGTTGGCAGACAGTGCTGGGTTCCTCCGTGGAATCTGCTTGGGCTCTGGCTCTTAGGCGTTCTTCACGTTTTTGTCCTCTTCTGTTTGAGGAGTCGGCCGTGGCACAGTTTATTCAGGCTGCGTCGGCGACTTGTCGTCCGATGTCGGACTTGTTGGTTTTCCGGGGGTACCGGGGTGGGTCTTCCCGGAAGGGTCATGCCATGGCTCGGGGTTCCTCTCGTCGTGGTAGGCCTCTGGTGTCAGGTTCAGGTTCGGCTCCTACTACGGACCCTCCCTCGTCTGGTCGGCGCGGTGTTCGCTCTGTGCGGGGTTCTGGGTCTCATCAGGGTCGCCGGCCCTTTCGCGGTTTGGGCCGGCGACCAAACCGTGTGGTTGGAAGCCAGACCCTCCACGCCGGCGATCGCCGGCGTGGAGGGTCTGGGGCTCCCCATTCCCCCTCTCAGGGAGGGGGGGGGTTGCGCAGACGGTGGCGCGGCGACGTGATGACGTCATGCTAGTTTGATAATTTTGTTTGGGGAGTTTTGTCCACTCGTTCGGCTTTCGGTAGCAATAATTTCACCAGAATAGGGGTTTGTTTTGGGGCGCCTACCTGTCTGGGTGCCTGTCCCGGTCGATGGCAGACATAGAATGCTCCCAATCACAAAAGGGGTTTCTATAGGCCATTGCTCCTCGTGCCTCTCTGAGGGGGCCAGGTTCTGGCTCGTGGTCCCCGGTAGGCAAGAACTCCTAGCACTTTGATGCCAGAAAGTTATACATATCCATTCAGCCTGGATAGCTCCGAGGAGCCTCCGGGACTCACCCAGAAAATGGCGTTTCATTACATTCAACGCTGGTTTTTTGTAGCCCATAGAAAGACCTGATCTACATCTGATTGTAGGTTTGTTGTGTCCTCTATGTTGCCTACTCTCATGAAAATCCTAGTGTCATCTACAAAGGATGATACAGTGCTATAGATTGTGTCCTTATCTATGTCCAATATGAGAATGAGAAAAAGTACTGGAGTAAGAACAGTACCCTGGGGGACTGAGCTCTTCACGGTTGATGGACTGGATTTTATTTTGTTGACTATTACACATTAGGTTCTTTTAGTCAGGAAATTGTAGATCCAACTGCCTATTTTTATGTAATTCCTTTTGAATGCATTTTATGTGCAATAACACCATGGTCACATTTTTCAAAGGCTTTTGCAAAATCTGTGTAAATTACATCAGCATTTTGTTTGTCTTCCATGGCATCTAATGCCATGTCATAGTGGTCCAGCAACTGTGACAGGCAAGAGCGCCCTGTTCTGAACCGATGTTGTCTGGGGTTATGTAGATGCTGTAATTCCATGTATTTCGTGAGCTTACTTCTTAACACTCAAAGATTTTTATGATGTGCGATGTTAGTGCTATCGGTCTGTAATTTTTTGCCTCTGCCTTATTTCCTCCTTTATGAAGTGGTGCTATCTCTGCTGTTTTTAGTATGTCAGGGATAACGCCAGTATCTAGGCTTTGTCTCCAAAGAATGTGAAGGGCTTGTGATAGTGGTTTTTTTACAGTTCTTGTTGAATATGGAGTTCCAAGAATCCGGGCCTGGTGCAGAGTGCATAGGCATACTGTTCATGACTTCTTCAAAACCCAGTGGGGATAGGGTGACGTCTGATATATAATTTGATGTTGGTATCATATCCATGAAAAGTTCATTTGGGTTATCAATATTTAGTGTGTTTAGTGGCTCGCTGAAAACAGAGTCATACTGCTTCCTCAGTAACTCGCTCATTTCTTTGTTGTCATCGGTGAAAGTTCCATCTCCCTTTCTCAGGGGGTCCGATACTAGATGTGGTTTTTTATCTTGATTTTTCATAGGAGAAAAAATATTTCGGATTTCTCTCTATTTCACTGATGGCCTTTTGCTCTCTGTGCCTCTCCTGGGTTTTGTATGATTCTTATAGCTTGAGTTCAATTGTTTCTATTTCTCTACCTAACCTTCTTTGCCGTTCTTGAGATAGGGTGCGATTCTCAAGTTGTTCTGCGATGCGTTTTCTTTGCCTATATAGGGAACGATGTTCCTGTTCCAATCTGCATCTCTTCCTCTTTTTTTTTCTTAGGGGTATACGGTTTGAACATATTTTTGTGCTACTGAGCTTATTTTTTCCAGGCACTGGTTCAGGTTTGCATTTTCTAGCTGTTCTTCCCAGTTTATTTCTGTGAAGTCCTGGTTTATTTGCTCCCAGTTTATCTATTTGTTATTGAAGTTGAATTTGCTGAAATCTCCTCCACCGGGAATCAGAACGGGTTTTGAAGGTCTATTTCCCATGCTTGTCAGAACTTCAATTAACTTGTGATCTGAGTAACAGGTATTTGTAATCATTATGTTCCTGATCAATTCATCATTATTGGTGAAAATGAGGTCCAGCGTGTTCTCCTTCCTGGTTGGTTCTACTATTTGCTGGTTTAAGGCAAACCTGTCGCACATTGTAGCAGGTCATTTGCATGTGCCTGTTCATTTAGGCTACTTCCTGGTATTCTTTCTGATATTACTGTATTAGCCAGGTGCTTCCATTTCAGGTGCAGTAGGTTGAAGTCCCCAAGCAGGATGATGTTCGGAGCTGGATTTGTGAGGTTTTCCAAGCAGTGTTCTATTTTCATTAGTTGGTCTTTAAACTGCTGAGGGTTTGCCTCCGGTGACTTGTATACAAGGACAATAACTACATTTAGGATCTCTATTTTGATTATCAGCACTTCCACCATTTCATTTGAGGTGTTTAGCAGCTCAGTACAGATGAGTGTGTCTTTGATGTAAAGGCTGACCCCACCCTGTAGCCAGTGTTTCCTGTCACATCTGAAAAGATTGTACTCTGAGATCTATATTTCAGCATCATGGTAGTCATTGGTGTGAGTTTCCATTAGGGCTGCAAACACTGCATTTGCCTCATGAAGGAGACCATCTATAAATTGAACTTTGTTGGATTTGCATGTTTTTATACCCTGGATGTTGGCAAATATAAATGATGTTATCGTGTTAGTGGAAGTGCTGAATGCTTTACTTGGTGTTAATATCTGAGGCTCTGGTAGGGAGGCCACTGTGTTTGCGTCTTCTCTAGCATTTGACTGAGATGGTCGTAGAGTCTGGTCATTTTTAGCCATTCTTCTCTTTCTCTTGCTAAAAAATCATCCCGGTCGATGGAGTTGTGGCTGTTTTCATAGTGGCGGTCTGTCAGTTTTATTTGCCAGGTACCTCTTATATGAAAAGCTGGACATTCAGCATTGAAGCACTCTTTCCTGTCTAAAGAGTTCTTGCAAATTTCTGGGTGAAAGAGTTCACAGCTTTTGGTACATTTACCCGTACTGAGGAGGCTTCTGCACTTTCTAGGGGTGATCGTACTTACATGTCCCATATGTTCTTCTCAATATCCCATGCTTACAGGTAGCCCATTTGTAATACCAACAGATTTTGGGTCCTTGTTTTGTTTATTTCCCTTTGCCAGGGACTGTGCTCTGCTGTGGCCTCCCAACACTGTGCTCTGCTTTGGTGCCCGCGACACCGCGCTCTGCTCTGGTGCCATTGACACCGTGCTCTGATCGGCACCATCGACACTGCGCTCTCCTCTGGCGCTATCGACATCGTGCTCTGCTCCGGGGCCATCGACACCGCGCACTGCTCCGGCGCCATTGACACCGCGCTCTGCTCCGGCGTCCCCGACTCCGCGCTCTGCTCAAGCGCCGCTGACACCGAGCTCTACGCCACATCTGGTTGTACCTTGTTGTCATGGACAGTTTGTTTGAAGACATTAGAGATTGCTATGTAGGCATTTATTAGTGATTCTCTGTTTTCAGCGGGGGTTTTATCCAGGATTTTTATCATCTTCAAAAAAGTTACATCATCCTTTTTGCGGAGCCAGTACAGAGTGGTCACTGAGACCGTTTCTCCTTGGATTATTAGTCATGTTGGCACATTTTTTGTGTATGGCTGCCGAATAGAGTTGGCATTGAAAGCTCTGTTGGTAATCTACCTTCATGTTGCATTCGATGCACATTTTTATCAAAGACATTTTTGTTGAACAATTCTGTTTAGTGGTGGTGGTGCTGACAAGGTGGGTTGGGGACCGTTAAGACGAGATCTTTCAAAAGAAGATAGAGAGAAGCTGAAACTGAACCTCGCCGAGGCAAAACATTTAAATGAGAGCAGGAATGAAGAAGATATCAATTCTTTTTTCTACAAAGTGATAGGGGAAGGCAGACCAGTAAAGTGGTACATAAAAGCAAACCAACAAAATCATTAGAGAAAGGGGGAGTGAAAAATAAGAAGAGGGGGAACAAGTTCCTGAAGATTGCATACACCAACATAGATGGAGTAAGGTCAAAGATACTGGAGTTAAGTAATATAATACAGCTGCAGACACCAGACATTGTTGCACTCACGGAGACAAAACTTGAAGATGTTATTTTAAATGAGGTCATATTCCCAAGGGGCTACTCAATATGGAGACGGGACAGAAAAATCAGGAAAGGCGGTGGCGTTGCTGTGCTAGTGAAAGAACACCTAAAGGTGAACGAAATAATGACTGCCAATCCACAAGAAGTTGATATAATAGCACTAGAGATCTGCCATGAGGATGATAAACTAATGATCATAAATGCATATAGTCCACCGCTAAGCAGCACATGGTCAAAAGAGGAGCTAGATAGTAAACGAGAAGGTCTTATAACAATAATGAGAGAGATCATAGCAAGAGCGGATAACGATAGTTCACGGCTGTTGATAGTCGGCGACTTCAACTTGAAATCCATAGACTGGGAAGCATATGAAGCTAAAACAGAAGATTTCTGGACCTGTAAATTTGTAGACCTCATCCTGGAAACATTCTTGTATCAACATGTTAAACAAGCTACGAGGATGAGGGAAGGGGACGTTCCCTCCATGCTAGATTTGATATTTACCAGGAAGGAGGAAGAAATATTTGACATTCAGTACCTTCCTCCCTTGGGTAAAAGTGACCATGTCTTTTTGGGAATAAAGTATGCAATGCGTTATAATCTGGAAGAAAATATGACAGTCGATGCAATTGAAAAACCTGATTTTAGGAGAGGACATTATGGCAACCTTAGAAATTTTTTAGTGAGTATAATTGGACAGACTTGTTGCTAGGCAAGGAAGTGAATGAGATGTATGTCAAGTTTTGTGAAATATATGATAAAGGCACAAAAAATTTATACCAAAACAGAGAAGCAGAACTAGGAAACAGGATTGGTTCAACAGAAAGTGCGAGAGGGCCAGAGACCAAAAGACACAAAAATGGAATCAATACAGGAAGAGGCCAAACCCCAAACATACCAGCGATACAAAGATGCGAGAAACAACTACACGGCAGTGAGGAGAGAGGCAGAAAGAAATTTTGAAAAAGGGATTGCAGACAAATGTAAAACAGAACCAGGTCTATTCTATAAATTCATAAACAACAAATTGCAGGTAAAGGATAATATTCAGAGGTTGAAAATGGGAAATAGATTCACGGAAAATGAAAAGGAAATGTGTGAAACATTAAACGAAAAGTTCCAAAGTGTGTTTGTACAAAATGAAATCTTCAGGGAACCAGATACAATAAGAATTCCAGAGAACAACATAGAGCACATAGAGGTGTCTAGAGACGAAGTGGAAAAAATGCTCAAGGAGCTAAATAAGAACAAAGCAGTTGGTCCAGATGGAGTTTCACCATGGGTTCTGAGAGAATGTGCACCTGAGCTCAGCATTCCTCTTCAACTGATTTTTCAGGCATCCCTGTTTACAGGAGTTGTAGCTGATGTGTGGAAAAAGGCTAACATAGTTCCAATCTACAAAAGTGGAAGCAGGGAAGACCCCCTTAATTATAGACCGGTATCATTGACAAGTGTAATAGTCAAAATATTGGAAAAAATAATTAAAACTAAATGGGTAGAACACCTGGAGAGAAATGATATAATATCAGACAGACAGTATGGTTTTCGATCTGGAAGATCCTGTGTATCGAATTTACTCAGTTTCTATGATCGAGCAACAGAGATATTACAGGAAAGAGATGGTTGGGTTGACTGCATCTATCTGGACCTAAAAAAGGCTTTCGACAGAGTTCCACATAAGAGGTTGTTCTGGAAACTGGAAAATATTGGAGGAGTGACAGGTACGCTTCTAACATGGATGAAAATTTTCTGACTGATAGAAAAATGAGGGCAGTGATCAGAGGCAATGTATCGGACTGGAGAAATGTCACAAGTGGAGTACCACAGGGTTCAGTTCTTGCACCAGTGATGTTTATTGTCTACATAAATGATCTACCAGTTGGTATACAGAATTATATGAACATGTTTGCTGATGATGCTAAGATAATAGGAAGGATAAGAAACTTAGATGATTGTCATGCCCTTCAAGATGACCTGGACAAAATAAGTATATGGAGCACCACTTGGCAAATGGAATTTAATGTTAATAAATGCCATGTTATGGAATGTGGAATAGGAGAACATAGACCCCACACAACCTATATATTATGTGAGAAATCTTTAAAGAATTCTGATAAAGAAAGAGATCTAGGGGTGGTTCTAGATAGAAAACTATCACCTGAGGACCACATAAAGAATATTGTGCGAGGAGCCTATGCCACGCTTTCTAACTTCAGAATTGCTTTTAAATACATGGATGGCGATATACTAAAGAAATTGTTCACGACTTTTGTTAGGCCAAAGCTAGAATATGCAGCGGTTGTGTGGTGCCCATATCTTAAGAAGCACATCAACAAACTGGAAAAGGTGCAAAGACATGCTACTAAGTGGCTCCCAGAACTGAAGGGCAAGAGCTACGAGGAGAGGTTAGAGGCATTAAATATGCCAAAACTAGAAGACAGAAGAAAAAGAGGTGATATGATCACTACATACAAAATAGTAACAGGAATTGATAAAATCGACAGGGAAGATTTCCTGAGACCTGGAACTTTAAGAACAAGAGGTCATAGATATAAACTAGCTAAACACAGATGCCGAAGAAATATAAGAAAATTCACTTTCGCGAACAGAGTGGTAGACGGTTGGAACAAGTTAGGGGAGAAGGTGGTGGAGGCCAAGACCGTCAGTAGTTTCAAAGCGTTATATGACAAAGAGTGCTGGGAAGACGGGACACCACGAGCATAGCTCTCAACCTGTAACTACACTTAGGTAATTACTGGTGTGGGGACCCGTGGGTCTGGTGGTAGGTGTTGATGGGGGGGTGTTTACCATTTTGGGGCCGGCCGAGAGGAGGCTGTATGAATAGGCAATGTTGCTACCACGTGGCACACTTCATTTGTTTTGTTCACTTGTTAGATTACATTACTTGCATTTTCCCACTAGTTATCTTACAGTGGAGGCGTCTAGTTTCTGTGTCTTGGCACCAGTAACCTGGGTACATTACACTGTTTGGAAGCACACACACAGTGGGTACTCAGGGTGGGTACACCCCCACCCCCCCACCAGGAAGCAGCCTGTTGCAGCTGTCTAACTTCCAGGTACCTATTTACTGCTAGATAACAGGGGCATCAGGGTGAAAGAAATATTTTACCCATTTGTCTCTGCCTCCACCAGGGATCGAACCCGGAACCTCAGGACTACAAATCCGAAGCGCTGTCCACCCAGCTGTCAGGCGCCCTACATACATACATAGACATACTCCACAACTCATACAGGCATAGACAGTAGCCTATTTTGCCACCATTGCCCAATTTAATCAGATGTAATTTATGCCACATTAATCCCTAAAATATATAAGAATAGGATTTCAGTAATCCCACAGCTCATTCAACCAAAGTGATTTTTAATTTTTGTACTGTTAATTCGTATCAATGCATACCAATCAGCAAGGTAAATGTTAGGATTAAGTACTACAGACGTTAAGTGTGGCATGTTTTGAGCAGATGCTCTTTTGTTTATAATCTTGTAAATAGTAAGTTATATAATGTATACCTGGGACATCCTTGTTGTTGTTGTTGTTGATGTTGACATAAACCATGTGGATGAAGATTGTTTCTCTGCCGGCCTAAATGTAACAGTGGCGACAAGGATTATGAAAACACTTAAGGCAGAGAGCTGGGTACAAGATGAGGTGTGAGGATCAGGGGAGAGCAGAGTATGTCGTGTGGATGGGTGGATGAATTGTATACAACAGTGAGTTGTGCAACCCACCATGAGGACCTGGCTGCCCCGCTCATCTCAATGGAGCCGTTTAATGCCACCAAGATCTCGTTTGACCTGGGCTCAGCCTCCTGGAAGCAAACTTTCAGTGCCGTGAGATTGAGGACACCAACAAGAAAGCGGTACTCTTAGTTTCACTGGGTACAAAAGTATATAGTGTCCTGGTTAACTTGTGTATGCCAGAGCTACCCCACACAAAGACCTATGAAGACCCGTTTACCTTGCTTAACCCTTAAGCTGCTCCGGACTATTTGGCCTTTGTCACCCACAGGTGCATAAAAAAAATCAAAAATTTTTCTCCTATAAACCTGTTAATTTGTGTTCCTTGATCACGGGAAAAATAATAACAAAATTGTAAGTGGCATATTTTGGCAGCAATAGGGCGGGGAAGTCTGGCAAAAAAGAGGCGCTGACTCAGCAAGTGTCTGGAAGTTCTGCTCTGCCACCGCTATCAGGTGGGAGTTACCACAAAGATATAATTACCTAACTATTTCAATGTCTCTGATTTTTTCTTCGTTTTTTGCTGTAATATTATTCAATAGTATGTAGTATGATACATTTATTTACAGTAACAAAATGTGTGAATCATTGCTGTACTCAAAATTATGGTGTGCATATTATTGATTCAATTATTGTGTTCATAAAACAATAAACAAATACTTTGTTGGTTATTACACTATATACACAGGTTGTATATAAGTATTTGCATGTTTTGTTCACCATAATAAACCACTAAGTTTATATGTGAGTCAAAAAGCAAAGAGTAGTGGCCACCATATCTGCCAGCCAGCCTCTTGCTGCCACTCTCTCCCTCAATGATTCCTCACTCGCCCACATCCTCCTTTCACCATATTGTTTTTTGCTTTTATTCACTATATACAGACGTTATATATAAGTATCTACATGTTCTGTTCACCATAACTGTTCATCTAAGCTGGTATAGTGCACAAAGAGCATTGTTGCCTCCCTTACACAGCATAAGTCAGGAAGATGATGCCACCTCCCTCACCAAAATGGCTTCTCCAACACTCCTTTTGCTGTTATTACACTATATACATACACGTTTTATATAAGTATCTACATTTGTGTTCACCATAGCGAACCATTTATCTTGTATGGTGACAGCAGACAGTAACAGGTGGCCACACACAACTAACGCTCCCTCCCTCACTGGTTCAAGGCCAGATGCACTAACGTTCCTCCTTCAAGTATAGTGGTTCAGGTGTTATTACCCTATATACACACATTATATATAAGTATTTCCATGTTTTGTTCACCATAACTGTTCAACTAAGCGGTATAATGCACAAAGAGCATAGTGGCCACCCTTACCCAGCATGATAAGTCGTGCAGATGTCGCCACCTTCCTCACCAAAATGGCTTCTCCAACACTCCTTTTGCTGTTATTACACTATATATATACACGTTATATATAAGTATCTACATTTGTGTTCACCATAACAAACCACTAAGTTGGTATGCTGAGTGGCAGTGGCAGCCCGCCACTGGCTGTCACTCCCTCCCTCCTTCAC